>QNGE01005441.1:0-29191 GCA_008508345.1 Paragonimus westermani
GCATTAGTGTTAACCACTGTCTATGATGATGATGATGTAAGTTGCTTTACTGACTACATTGGAATGCTTAGGTCGTTCGATTCGACTGTGGACTTACAGCAGAACTATTTTCGTAGCTGCAGCACTACGTTTTCCAAGTAAGTGAAAGAGATGTTAAGGAGTACACTCAAACAAAGGGCACTGATCGCCCAACGGTTGGTCATGTTCTCGGATATATTTATGAGCACGGCCGGTAAACGTCCGTTGCCAGTGGCCCGATGTGGCTTTGAATATTGCTACTGCTCGCAGTCAAAAAATTATCCGATGTACCAACGGGCTAGACAGGCTCTCTACCTTCAATTGAGCCATTGGTTTAAAAAAATCCATTCTGTTTCGTAAACCCCAAACAATCGGTGAATATTGGCGCTCTTATTGTCTTTATCCTGTCACATGGGCAAATAGGCTGCTTTGACCGGTATCCACCACGAGCATGGAGCTTCAATTTTAGCACCCTAGTCTGATTCTGACGCTAATGTGATCGCTTATCAATCCAAACGGTTCTCCGTCAGTGTCTTAAATGGCACCGGGGCCGAATTTTATCGTCAACCCAAAGTGTGCACCGTACTGATTTCCACAGCAGAACAATGTTCACTGGGTCGGATCCCAGTAACCAATATCTTACGTTGTCAGACCTAGCATTTTGGCTGAATCCTCTCAGTGCAAATCTGGAGAGCTTTGTATTCATTTTTTGGCGCACGCTCCGACAAATAATGGTTCAGCTTGTGCTAGGACTGCGTTACGTGAAGCAAGTAGTGAACTGACGACTTGAATGCTCAACTTGGTTGTTTCGGAAGAGAAGTAACTGGGTGGTATGATTGGTGTCCAGTCACAACACATCGACCATGATGAGAGAATTGCTAATGTGTACATTTCAAGTCTCTTTTCGAATATTACATTTCAACAAGTTCATACAGAGACCGCACTGTTCAGCCCATCCGTAAAGATAATTCGACTATATAATAGTCGCTTATAGTTAGCGTCACTGTTGAAGGTCGTCGTGCATTATGGCGCAGTCGCTTAGACTCGGATCGTGTTCATTTCGTTTTGTCATTTTCTTAAAGGCCATACGATCGTGAGTGCACGATAACTAGCTGACATTCGAGCGAGGAGAGTACAAGAAAACGCATTGGTACTGGCTAGCAAATTAGCCAGATCGAGTCAGGTCAGAGAACCAAGCGAACACATCCTAGCTGATATGAAGAAATACGTTCTGAAGTAAGTGTGCAGATGCGGTAGAATCGTTGAACCTTAGTAACCAGGACCGCTTGACTGCTTCTTTTGGGAGCTTAAATGCAAGCTGACCAGGAGCCGGTACGTGACCGTGAGTGTCATAGGCATCAGGGATTTAAGGATCGTAGCCTGGGAGTAGCACGACGCTATTCTCCTCGTTGCGTGACTGTGTTGGGCGTTGACTAACTACCGGAGTCGCTCTGATGAGTGTTGAACAGCTCAGCTGATTTAGTCGGATCATATAGGCGATGGGATCCGAATGGTCAGTGTTTGCGCTTCTGACCGTCCTCCGTTTGAAGCAGTGCTTCGGAGCTTCGGTTATTTCAACGTAACAAGACCTCGGGTCGAGGTCTCCTCTCAAATACTTTCGTACATAGCGTCAAGATCTCAATATGAAAATAAACACGTTTTATCAGCTAAACCGTAACGATACTTCATCTGTTCGGAACGAAAGTCCCACTTACAGAATGCCCGGATTCACAATTTCTGGAATCCACAGTCCAAGACTAAAAAGGCACAAAAAACATGAATCTTTATTCTGTTTGAAATCATTGTGCATGGTTATAATTGACCCCAGAGAAGATGTAGAAGACCAAATGCTATCTAGAAACGCTCACGATTGTTTGACTGACATCCAGTGAGTGTGCTTGAGCAAACGGCAACATTCAAGAGCATTGTTTCCCAAATTCGGCTGAAATTTCTCCTTTGAGGATTTTTTCCGCGTATGCCCTCAGACTGATTTGTCAAGAGCGAATTGGCGTTTCTACTGGTCACATCCAACGTATTGGCAGAGAGAACTCTGATGAGGTTCCAGTGTTCTCGTTTGCGTAAAGTAATCGAAACTTTTCTGAAGACCAAATGTATTCAGCAGCACCGCCCAAGATAACTGTTGCTTCTGGGGCCAGTCGACTTAACTCATACCAACTTTCACACCGTCGATAGCCTGTTCGCGCCGTCTGGGGATTTGTCTCAGCATCTATTTAACCTGTTTGTTGCACTAATCGTGGGCTGATACAAGTTCCGTAATTTCTTAATAAAACAACGTTAACGGCTCATCCGGAACATCAAAAAGACACCTCGTAATGAGTACTTACCAAGTTGTTCTCATCTTCACATACGGGACCCGAAGTTTATATGGTAACAAACAGCGATCTTGTCCATGTTGAATCAACAGTACTTACTGGTTAGATACTGCGTCCTACTCACTCGTGGAGGACAAGCGAGGGGGATGTACTGATAAGGTTTGCTCCTTAATGGTTGTGGTAGCACCAACGCTATTATGTGCAACTGATGGTTCTGGCATTTCTAGACTTGAAGATTGCCTTTGAACCGGTCTTCTTCGCAAAACAGTGTTAGAGAATTGTCTCGAACATCGATCACTAATACTCAACTTTATCCTGGAGGGAATTGCAGGTGCGGGCAAAGAGTCTAGTGATCATGGTGTGCATTTTATTTGTGATATAGGGTATTTTGACGACACTTCGATGCTCGCTTTTTCTGTCAAGCATGCAGACCGTTCTAAACGGAATGGATGGTCGGGATGATCAGCAGGAAAAGTTTTTACCATCAAAGTGCAAAGCGCTTTTTGTTGGCTGGAACGTTGCCACCAACACTTTCCTAGTTGCAGGCAGTTCATGTGAGACTCCATCGTGTTGCCTAATTAAGTAGCACTGTATCGTCAGTTCGTAATTTTCCCGATGAAGTATCAGTGCAGAAAGCGGGGAAGTGTAGTTTTTACTAATCTGCAGCGTCGAAAGGACCCTGAGATGTCCCTGAGAAGGGATATATGTAACGCATGCTTGGGATCTTTTTTTCTCCGTGATTCTGACGTGTATGGCTTGTTCGTAACTAGAGTGACAACAGATTAGTTGTGTTTGACCGTCTCTACCTCCGCTAATCTATTTTCCACAAGTGGATGACAGGATGAGCAGCAAGACTGTCAGCTGGCGCGTGTTTAGGGCTACTTTGGGTGCGCGAACACTCCGGCAACGCAAGTGAAAAGCTCGCGATGGTTCGACCACGTGCTAGCCAAGCGCTTATCGAACCAGGCATGGCTTACCGGGACCACCAATAACCGGGTATAACCACGATGTTGTCTCGAAATACGACGGCTCCGACCGCGCAAACTTAGTAGGCATCAACTTCTCGGTTAGGACTTCGTGCTCACTGAAACCTCTGGTAAGAAACGCTGCCCTGCGTCCAAAATGTTTACTATTTGATATACTCTCATTCTTTTTTCATTTTGACTTTTTCTGGACGTACCCAGTAGCGTTCACGGCGAACGACACCCTGACCACAGTACGGGCTAATCAAGCGCATGACTTGAAATCAGTTCAGTCGCATCGACTATAATATTGCTACGCTGAAATCGAATCGCAGACCGCGAATTAGCCAGGCTTGTTCGACAGGTAAATAGTTGCGAACAACCGGAGTACTGTGGACAGTTTGGTTTCTCATAGAAAATCATGGGCTCCGCAGTGATGCCAGAAAGTGTATACTGTCCAGCGGCAAAATATCCTATCCTTGCCAACTGCGGCGCGCAGCAACTGTAAGACACAAGCACGTTTCCATTCACCATACATTTTGTTCGCATTAGGACACGCGCTAATATCTGTGAGCAGGACGCAATCTGGTTAACCAGTTATTGACGTTACTCAAACTGATCAAGCTTCAGTTGGTTGATGAATCAAATAAAACAGATACGATATTTTTTCACTCTTATTCGTTTGTAGGTTAGAAAAACTATTATGTAATCCCTAAATTTGTGTTGTTCTGTTTTTACAGTCGCGACTTCATTTCATTAATGTCATCCTGATACAGTTTCCTTCTTGTTAGCGCAGTGTTGTGTGTGATGTTTCCGTTCATATTTTCGATCAGTTCGTTTGGTGTGTAATTCACTCATCCCTTGGACCATCAGCTTGCATTAACGACGAATATGAGGATTAAAAATGAAGGTTGCAATGTTTCGTGATGCGCTCCCTAAATGGACATTCTTTGACTGGCTTCATCCTCCGTTGGAAGTATCAAGTGGAGATACACTGAATGGGAATCGAATCAGCGACACTCTTCGTTATGAGACAAAGCCGCACATGTTACATATAGGCCTCACAGGCGAAGTTCGCAAGATTGGTGATTGAATGGATAGGAGCCTCGACTCGTAATGTGCGGGGCTATTGGTTCCATTCTCCACCCGATTAATGCAAACAAAAACAAAACTGGTTATTGATTGTCCGTTCAGGGATGAACATCCTGAACAGTAGGCAACGATTATTGTTAGACTGATTGCCGTCCCCAGTTGTGCCTGTACTAGTAGATCGGGGTTTGACGGATTGAAGAGTCACGAGCTGAAGGAGTGTCCGCGCGGCTTTTATTTCGTAGTTGTATACTGACTGTATATCAATGTACGCGTGCAGTGTTCCCTTCCATTTCGACATTACTCTTATTTTTACCATTTAGCGTGGTTGTTTACCTATGTGAATCTCCAGTGAAACACCTAACAAGCCAAAGACACTATCACCAACGTTGTGAAGTTTATAATATTTTCTATGTCAACTGCGAATACCATTTCCTATTTCCAGCATAACTCCCGTTTTTGAGAATGAACAAGAAACGCAGCGTCGCTCGAGAGATGGTTGCCAGGGCCTCGTCCGTGCTCCCTAGTTTCACAACTATTTTTGATGAGGAGACTTTCTACATATTTTTTGCCTGTCTAGTCGTACTTTCGTTTGCGGCCGCGTTTGGCTTGGCCTGGTACTTTGATATTAAAGTTAAGGATGCGGGTGAAGCTGAATACAAAAGAAAAAGAAGAAAAATCTCGAGATCAAGTGAGTTTTGTTGTTGACCATTGTCACTCTCCGTTTTTGCATATGCGGCCTTGAATGGCGTGAAAAGTGTCACACATTCCCCGTTCGAATAGGCACTTCACATCAGTAGTACAAAGTTACAGTGATCAGCACGGCGGCAAAATAGAAGTAGAGCGATTTTGAAGTTGCTGTCAACGATTTCAGGCTGGAGGAAAATGGTTGCCGACAATGTCAAAATGGATACGCAGTCAATGCGGTATTCGCTAATTTGAAGCATCTCTGGCGACAGAGGTGTATTTCTCTGAAGCTTAAAGGTCGTGTATATAAGACAACGGTGAGGGCCGTATTACTTTACGGCAGCGAAACCTGGCCGCTCAGGGTAGAAGACGTGAACCGTCTTCAAGTATTTGACCACCGATGTCTGCGTTCANTCTATATAGGGTTTGCTGTTTCTTCATGGTTGTGTGGCAGTTAAGCACTAGTGTTAACCACTGATGTATTGCTGTCTATGATGATGATGATGAGTCAATGCGGGCGAATCACGCATAGTAGATCTAATTAGGACGTAGATTTCAACATACATACACAAGTAGATGTGGTTGATAAAATGTACCATTGGCTGATAACCACTACGGGTATATCTGGTGAGCAATAATAACAATGGGGAACATATTTGTAGTAAGCTTGAATGAGCGGAAGGAAGCATTCGCACTAGTAGATGTGCACCGCCTCAACACAGGCAAAGTGGATAGAAATCGGCGCTTAAGAATTTCAGTAGAAACTGCATTCTGCGACTGGAAGTTAGACATTTAGGTAATTGTGTTTGTATGTCGGCATAAGCCGACCGTCTCCACTGGTGCGCACAACACAGCTGCTTACTCTGCGAGTGGATTTTTTCTAAATGGCTCTTTCAGCCTAACCACGCTGTGAATACCAATGACTGATCAAACTGGTAGAAAATGTTTGGGAACTATCCACGGTAAAACACCAATTACTCCAATGATAACTAAATCCTCACTTTGTCTCTTTCAGCCCGAATTACTGCACATGAGCGTTGATCCTATGGACTGCAGTCGTTCTCGAGACACCGATGTGGTACAACTGGATGGGAACTCTATTAGCCTGTGATATTTGAGACTGAACTTCAAGTTATCTTATTGCCTCAGTAACTTAATTTTTCCTTCTCCGAAATTTTGATCATGAATCGTTATTCAACCGCATTTATTCTGCTGCATTTCAAACCCATTTGTATTCCTGTATTAAATGGTTAAAAACGAGTTCAGAAAGTACACGATTCGATACGAACATCCTATTGGAACAGCTTTTTCGATTTTACCAATACGAATTGAACATCATTGGAATTAACTGGTAGCTTCTAAACTCCCTCAAGTTCTTGGAGTGGGCACACCCCACAAATATCGGTCACTGTGCAAACGTGAGCAATCTAATGATGGATGTGCGGTGAACTTTTTATATTGTAACTTTGTTTGTTCAATCAGCGCAAATCGCCATTCTCAAATGATTCTGGTCGTGGTCTTAAGGGTTCTCCATGTGGTTTAGTGTATCCGTTCTGCATACATCACACAGGTTCAAAATTGATGCAACTGAGCGTGTGCTGTCAATGTACCTTTTTTTTGTCTGAACCCCGATTAGACGAATCATTCCACCGTTACTACGAGTTGTGATAGGCTGCTGGTTGTTTCATCTACGACAGACAGTTGTCTCAGTAAAAATTTGGCATTTTATGATTTCGCCACATGTGAAGAGTGCTGGTTAATCCGTCTGATTTTATTAGGCTCAGTGCGCCTTAAAGTTCGAATTAAAACAGGTGAAGTGGATTTTAAAAGTTATTATTGAAAAACAAACTTCAAATAATGCAAGGCTAGTTGACCCACATACAACGCCACTCGTCTGCGCAAAAATGCAACGCGCTTAAGTCCCACTGCGGTGCAACTAGGACAGAATTCCCCCGCATAAGTTCCGACAACAGTTTTCGAGATACATCCAGACTGGTCCTGGAAAATTCGACAACTGCAACAAAAAAAGAGTAAATCGTAACGTAATTGAAGGTGCCGCGCTCATGTCATCTTAGTAGCGAAGTCATACATACAGATTCATCGGGACGCGATACACTGCCTCATTCTTTTGGGTTGACACTGCATTGCACGGCGGATCAACGATCATAGCATAAATATTAAAGCCTTCATTACTTTCGAAGTTCGAGCCAAAAAGGTATCTCCAGTCTACAACCAGAAGCTAGATTGGATTCCCCCCCCCCTAAGTCGTGCGCAAATTACTTTTCAATGTTACAAGTAATGGAAATTTTCACTGGTTTCATTAGTTGCTCAGGCATACAGAAGGATTGGTGTTGGACGGACCAATCCGTAGTCATCAAACTGTGATTTGGAATGCGACGTATATTTTACAATCCACAATTGTAAGCCAGGGTGGATTGAGACGCCTCACCCGATCAACTACAGTTACGGCCAAGTGTAATTAATTGGCCTTAGGCCCCAAGATAGCGTACACTAAGTAGTGAAGCCCAAGCTTGTTTCATTAAGAGTCGGCTGTTGGTACATACCGAGTGGGCGGCTGAAATGGCAAATTACTGCTGTGGTTTGGGCAATTACATCGGGACTTCCTATATTTGGAGCCTAGTGAACCACGGAGCACAAGTAATAATCATTACGATCACAGTACTTGCTTTTCGACGTGCAGCTCACAACACGCGCTGTATACTATTATGGCTTGTTCCAGCTAGCTATGTCGATCGTTCCTGTTAACGACGATCGTTCGCTTCTTTGAACGGTACATACCTTGCACTATCAAAACAGCATGGCGTTTATCGTCTAGCAGGTTATGAAAATTAACAAGTTGACCACCTGAAACGTGTCGACAGCTTACTGCTCTAGCTGATCACTCAGAGACGAGCTCCTAAAACCGATCCATAAAACGATCATTCGGCCTTTATTTGATCATGGATACCAACGAACGGATTTGGAGCATCCTTCAGTGGATTGCCCTCATGTTCAGCTCTAACTTGAGCTGTTTGAGAACCTTGCCCATAGTTGGAAATTAAGGAAGGGACTAATTTCACGAACGGGACGTCGCCATAAAGGTGGCCTCTTGTCACCTCCACGGAGGGGTCACTTTCATGCTGATATTCCGCTGGCTAGCCAAACTTTAGCGGGTGTTTTACGTGCTAGCTCACATTATCAGTGCCAACGGTTGATTTGCTACTCTGTTGTGACTATGTAACTTTGAATTCCGATGAAGTTCCTGCGGAAAGGTAATTCCTTCATCGTTGAGTTGCTTAATACCAGGCATGACACCGATCAAGGAAACTTACCGGTTTTTGATGTTCTGATGGGTTCAAATTCTTCCGATAATGCGAAATTCGCTGGCAACTGAAATTTTCAAGAACGTTTGTGTGGATTAAATTTAGTAAACGGTCTGGTTTGTACACGAATGTGATGAGAAAAGATTTTCAAAGCAAGTAGCCTCTGTGGTCTTCTACAAATGATCATAGAAGTAAGCTTTAGAAACAGCTGTTTTTCGCCATTCTTTGCAGTTACACAAAATATACGCGGGTAGTGAATGAGAATGGAAACAAACCAAGGGTGAGGATGAAATAGGTAATGGTGAACTGCAGATGATGTTAGAATGTACGGGAGAATGCCACGAGTACTTGTCGCGGCCGTCAACATTAAGTGATATAGGAAGTATGGCCGTGAGAAACAGAGTTTGCATGAAACTGCTTCTGCGCAGCAGGCTGCCGGAGTAGTCGCGTTTTGGCACAGTGAACACGTGGGCCATGAGACTGTCTGATGCTAAATCATCGTTTCACATGACTCCATCGTGATGACCTGTGATAGACAGACTTTTGTAATAGTTATTTAAGCCTGTCAAGCATGCTCATTGAGTCTCTAAACAATAGAAAGACGGCGAAGAAATTTCCTTTCAACAATTAACTTCTGGTGTGTGTGAAACAGTGCATATAATTTCCATTGACGGATTAAGCTCAGTGTCAGTGAGCATGACAGAAGTGACAACCAATAAATTATTGAAAAATAAATCAGTACACAGATCAAACAATCAAGCGAGGAGAAAATGGGCTAGGAGACAGAATGGTCATATCGTGAATCGGTTGGCACTACATTTCACAGGGAAACCAGCTGAGTAAAAATGTGAGAGATTGGCTCAAAATGAGGAGTGCGGATTGTGTAGTCTGGACTAGTCGCCCACCCTCTTCTACGCAAAACACCTTTCAATAAGGGCTGCTTAGAAAATTCGGCCCACTTCTTTCTAATAGGATTTCTTCGTTCGCTGCCAAAAATGGTGGTGAGGAATGCATGGCTAAAATAGAGGGTATGTACTGTGGAATATGAGAATGAAAACTGTTTTACAGGCCAATACAAAATTACTGTTTTGCTCACTTTTTTGTCCGAAATTTGGTGTTTAGCCAAGCAAAGCTCTTAGGAACATAACCTTCTGTGAAAACCAGCAGACCGCACACTTACAGGTATTTAACAGCGATCAACTGGGAGATCGACATCGAGATGAAGGTACAGCGAGAACCATGCACTTTTAATGTCTGGTCTAAGCTAACCCAGTAACGTCAGTAGATCACGTTCAATGTTTGTCCAATGATGTGTGTCGCTGAACACAAAGGATACCTGAGAAAAACGCAAAAGAAACTTACACGATTCAAAAATGCTAACAGTTCTGCGTGCAGCATAGCCATTAGCTGGTCTGACGGTTCGCAGTCCTTTACCAGAGCAATGTAAATTGGGATACGATGCAGGGCCTGTCCTGGAAAAAAGGACGAGGAAGTGGACAAATTTGAAATAGTGGTGGGTAGAACAAACATCGAAGCCAATTTCAGCCTAGTCGGATGACCAGTGATAATGCAAATGGTTGTAACGATAGTAACAGGCAGAGAAAGACTCGTAACAACATGTAATCCTGTCAAAAGCAAAGCACCTATGGCGGGAGCTGATGTTCAATCGTTACAACAGAAAATCAATTTTCGGCACCACAAAATGAAGCGTTCGGCTGGCATATAAGGTCACATGTTTACTGGATACTGCTAGTCTAAACTAGAAGTTAAGTCAATTGGGGTTTGCAGCCACGGGTGCTGTTGCCAATGAGCGACTGTGAGCCTGGTAAAATTGTTCCTAAAGGAGAACGTTGGTGATAAACGTTAACCCGTCCATGCAAACTAGTCATTGGCGATATTTTAGCTGATCGACAAAGTGCGGAGTGATAAAATATAGATTCAACATACAAGAATAAAGACGACTGCCATTAAGCTAACCAACGTAGGTCGCACCCACCTTCAAAGCTGGGAACCTCGTCACACACAATTGGCGAATGGAGATGTTAGGGGAGATGACGACTAACCCGGTTCGGTGGGTGTCACGGCTGCATGTGCCAAGAGAAGATGATTGCTTCAAATTCAAGATACATATGTTCTGGTGCTGAACATTTCACATTGGACGCACAGGGTTGTACGTATAAACTCGTTCGTTCAATTATGCATAAACTAGTACGGTTTCCTCCTTGGGTATGTGACAGATAAGTGCCAGCATCCACCATTGTGGTTTTTTGCTGTCGCAAGTGATAATGGGGCAAACAACGCAGTAAAACTCACCGTTAAAGATACGAAACCAATCAGGGCAGTAGAGCAGATACTTTTCATTCAGAAACACTTGAATCATGTCAGAAAGATTCATTTGGCTACAATGAAAAATGTGGATTAATTAAGCAAGTCGAACCCCAGTAACACGTAGAAAAAGACGCTATACATATTTCCATAAATGTATCGCATATCTGATTGCCACTTTTTTCATCAACAACCATCATGGTATGCAGTTAACATAGAATAACAATCTGTGTTCAGCTTACAGGAGGACAAGATATCCAGTGTCTTGCACAACAAAACCAAAAACGGCATCACGTGACTTTAGAAACGTCCTCATACTGCGTGGATGGCACAATACTGAAACAGATCACTGAGCAACGGACAGACAGTTCGATATAGTTGGTACACAGGCAGACAGATGATGCGAACGCTGTAAAACACATCATGGCGAGTAGATTCCAAATCAACGGGTCTTCGGTAGTGCAAACACGTTGAAGACAGGTGAGATGGCGAAATTATCATGGGTACGCATAGCCGTGAACGTAAATAAAGGAACACTGAGCTTACCCTTCTTCCGGAAGGTCATGAAGTGCACAGCCGAGGTACAGCCTTACGGCACTTGCCGAACCGAGTACTGATTCCTCAGAATTCACCCAGGCTATGGAGGGGAAATCGGCTGAAGCCGCGCATTTTTCGAGTCGTGTGCGTTCGGTCAACCACGCGTTCACAGCTATACTGAAACGGTTCCGGTTGAACGTGGCTAGCTGTAAACATCGAACCGCTCGATAATTCGCATACAGATGGACGGCGGTAAGGACGAAAAATCCACACCAAATCAAGCTATGAAAAACCACGCGTAAATTGGAAAATGAACGTGAATATTGGACGTGCTTCGGAAGATCACATAGGTAGAACACACAATTTACGACCTAAAACACGAAAAGAACGAAATCGTTTACTCTAAAACAACCTACTGTACAAGTTCTGTCTAGTAGTACAGATAACTGAAACAAAAGTTCCAGCTGAAAATCCAAGATGCGTTTCTGTCAATGCCTGGGAGCGCTGGTAGTCAGCATACGACACAATAAAATCATCGCCAGCCTTAAGATGCATCTGTGGGTGCCATGGATGGTGCTTCCGTTGACTCTGACAGCAGTCCGGAAAATAGCATATGGACAAATAAGTACGAATGTATTAGGAGGAAAAACTGGGTAAAAAGGACAGAATACGCTGGTGCGTACATCGTAGGGTAATGCGATTGACAGAATTCGGGTTCTCCCCCTCGTACTAATTAATACGGAAAATCTTGATCTTGAAAATAACGCGGCGATCTCCGTTAATTGCTCTCAAGATAACGCAAAAGACGGGTGCAAGAAGCAACTTTGTTGCGCCCCAACAACGTGTCAAGGAGAAAACTGCGAGGTATTCATATGGCGTACAGCGACCTACAGAAATTCTCGAATCGGAAGATCGAAGGACAGAACAAAAAGTAGTCAAGGTCACTATACCACCAATGAGCATAGCGGAATAGACGCCGAACAGGTAAAAAAAATAGCGGATATTACCTCCCGACTGTTCACGACATTTCTATTCTATTTCGAGAGTTCAAAGCCGGAGTCAAAGAACATAAACGGAAGTGGTTGACAAACAGCGAAGCACTAGTTAACGGGTGACATTCAGCAAACAAGAACGATTGAGCTGATTGTTTTAAGTTAGCGGCTGAAGAGGTCAAACGAAATGTCGACATCCCACAGCATGCATCTTCTCTTCGTTTTAATGAGAAGTATGTTAGACCATTTGACTTCCGGTCAGCCGTTCTGTTTTTACACTCAGCAGGTATATACCACTCATCAGAATTGACGAACCCAATTCAGATCATAAGTTGTGTTTTCTCCTTATCACATTCACCAAATCCGGGAGTCAAATTTTCCACTTTTGAAAAGTCAAAGTTGAAGGATGTAAAGGAATTTCCTCTTTTTTCATCCAAAACCGCCTCCTTACCCGAGAAAAATATTTTACCCAATTAGAATGAGTAGAAAGTCTCAGAAATAACCTCCGTTAGTTTCTTACCTGTTCGAACTTCATCCCGCCATGCTCAATTGTAGCCTGGTGACTCTAACTGCTACTTTTGATAACTGTCCTTCAATCCTTTGATTCGAGAATGCCTGTAGGTCAGCATGCATTATACAAATATCCCATATTTTTCACTCTGTTATACAAGTTTTGGAGTGGAACAAAATGGCATTTCGAACGCTCTGATGTGATTTAGGAGCAATTAACGGGGACAGTCGCGTTATTCTTGGGACCAAGATTCTTTGTTTTCGTTATTTCAGGGCGGGGATCTTGAATTCCATCAAACACACTTCAATTCCGTGGTGAGTCCGGATTATCTTTCCGGGAGTGTACAACGAAGGAGTAAAAATTGATTGATATTCGCAGCTTGTGCACAAATTAACAACCGTTAGGCTTAGCAGACTTTGCCAACGTGATAGAAATGCACTTGCGTAAAATTTTACACGAGCAAAACCTTCCGGTCACATTGCTTTGCAAATCGGGTCTTGGGCAAATAATCCAGAGAGTGAGAGATAACGATCTGTTAGCGAGAGGTCCGGCGAATAAGATACGTAAGGTAATGCCTCAATACTCATTCGGGATGGTTTTTGAAAAGTAGTCATTACAGCATACGATCTGGCATCGTCGTGCAAAAAGACCGGATTTTTCCTGTTGAGCAGCGGTAGTTGCCGCGTTAGCAAGCTACGGTGAACAACTTCGAGTAGGACTTCCAGTATTATTCCATCGTTATCATTGCGCCGGGGCAAAAAGTAGTGTAGTGAAGTGATCCAACAACAAGCCAACAAACAATGAACACGGTCACTTTCGGGAGATGGTCAAGTCAATGTGCGCATTCTTTTCTGCCATAACAGAAAACCCAATTTTTCACACTAGTAGTGTGTTAGAACAGGCTCGTGCACCCATCTCCATGTGAATATCCATCAATTCGTACAACACTAATGTCAAAGCTACTACACTCCTATTGCGTTGAAATGACTACACACGGTGTGGATAAACCGTCGAACTCTCATTGTTCTGAAAGTAATTTCTATTAATTATTCCAGGGGACCACCTACACGAGTTGAAAGTCACGTACTACGAAGAGGATAGTTGAGACTCACATGTCCTGGACTGGACTAGGCAAGCATTTCATTAACTGTTATTTTTCGACCGTCGCACTGCCAAAAGTTACCCAAATGTATCTAGCTGCCATTCCAGTCGAATATCTTGGCTAAAACTCATACCGAAAAGCACATATTTCCAAATCAAACTATATAGTTGGGAGATATGGAAAATATTACAATCAAGTGAACAAAACCAAACGCCAAATGAAGGTGATTCAAAGTGAAATATAATGCATTCAACAGTATCAAAATAACAAGATGGGGCTTCATAGTCAATCATCAGGAAAAGTTCAAACATTTTCGAGATGACGAGATGGTGTGTAGTTCTGACTACTTGGTTAATCAGACAGAAGCTTGACTCACCTCCATTTTCCCGTTACAAAGTAAACCATCGATAGGTTGAATAATAAAGCCAGAAAATTCGACAGGGTCTCCTGGAAAGGATGCAAAGAAATAGTCTAAACTTAGTCAAAACAGCAATGAATGTGGTGAAGTTTACAGCGGTGGAAGACATCACTGCCTATTTAAACACGATTGATCATGTTCCATCAATACCAAACAACGAACAAAGAGATCAAGTGATCAAAAATAGCCCAGCGTCATCGACTGAAAAAATATCCTACCGGGTAACTTGGTTGGGTACGAATTAAACGGTTTGAGATCACGGTACTTAGTCGTGATTGCTGTCGGTAGACAAAATGTGGAACAGACCGCACACGTCAGTTTAGTTGCACAGGAAACAGTGAGGAACTCAGTTTTATTGCTCCAAGAAAGGAACAGGAAGTTCCGCTGACCCGTTCACCAGCTGCTGCTGACATGTGAAAAGCAGACACTGGCCACAGAAATATCAGCCTGGTCTTAAATGCTTTCAAGCTGTTGATATTTGTACTGTTTCACAAGCTTTTCGAAAAACGTGCACAGTGGTAGCGTGGGGGCAAAAACTGGGTTTTAGACCGGTCATGGGCGCGCCGACCAAACGTTTACTCCCCATCAGCTGCTCGGACACCGGAACGTCAGCCAACAGTGGTTGTGTTACAGTATAACTTGGCAGTCTTTAATCTTGTCGACAGAACTATCCTCGGAAATCAACTGTTGAGGAACGGAATACTTATAAGTGTCCATTGCGGGAGTATGATAGGGTCAGACCTCAAGTAGAGTCAGGGTGCACGATACACCATCGCTATCCTTCGTCGTCCCTAGTAGAGTGAGGTTAAGGTGTTTTACTGTATTTTCCACCCTCTCCGTTGCAATCGATGATGTTCGGTACACGACTCCGAATGGCGTCCCGGTTAACAAAATTGCAGGCCTCAAAGATGCCGTTGATGTTACTGTGCTCAAGGTAATACTCAGACAGTCACCGAGTAAAGTATCACGATATTGTATGCGGTTCGCTCGGCGTACACACAAAGGTTTCCCAGGATTTCCGGGAGTGTGTTGTACAGCATAGCAACCTACAGTTAAATAAGTTCTGTGGATCACCACATGAACCAGAAGAGGTCTAGTGGTCCACATATTCCCCAACCAGTCACAATACGCTCGAATTGTGCGTAGATTCTTGAAAGCGAATTTGTTACGCTTTGTTAGTAATGACGTTGGGCACCAGCGAGTGATTATCCGTGGAGTAAGTCTAACACTTTCGCATTTAGAGAATCGCTCACTACATGGAGTCAAGTCTCTTAGTAAACTCGGATGCATGATCCACTTTGTATTAGACACCGGCTAAATATCCCGGTCTGGAGGTCAGCACCATCTGAGACAGTTTGAGCTAGACACTAGAAGAGGTCACTGAAACATAGAATCTTCCATACCCAGATAGTCCAAACGGAAACTGTACAAGCACGCCTGAAAGTTGAACTACACGCCCGTGATTTGTCGTAAGTCCAGACAGTCATCAGTTGTTATCACTGCTTTTTTTCATTAATACATACAATCACAAACCATAATTAATTTTATGGTTATATTCACTATATGGACGAAATTACAAGCAAAAGGTGTTGGCTACTAAGTGTTGAGTCAGAAAACTGAAATGGCTGATACAAACAATCTGTATCTAATAGCAGTTCCCAAATCGAGGATCCTTTACGCATATATCCAAACAAGAGCTGTCACACCATGCGATTAACCAGAGTTGGCCTGAGGTCATTGTTTATATAGTGAAAACCCGATATCTTCGAGAATCAATCATACCGCAGTTTGCCCCGATGAAATCAAACCCTGCCACCACTCACCTGACTGCCATCTTTTGCTGCAACATCAGCCACGTTATTAGCACGAGCTTGATGGTAGGTGACGGCAGCGCGCGTCGCCCCACCGGCAACACTGACCACGGACTGAAACGAAAGAATAAGCGCCCATCAACAATAGTTTATCGACGACTGTTGTACGGCTAATCGAAGCCTAAAAATCTTAAGTGAAGGAATCGAAAAATTCATTGGAATCCACTGTAGAACACAGTTTTCCCAAGTGACCTTAGAGAAATTATGCTGAGCAACACATCTCTCCTCACACACATTTAGGGAAGTTGGGGGTATGGCTTTAGTACAAATTGATTAATAGCTCCCACCAACACAGTCAGGCACAGACAACAGCTTCAACCTGTCAACTACAGAAGAAGTCTGAATGTTGTAAGCTTGAGGCCTGACAAAGGGGTCAGAGTGAGTATAACGAACCAACCCGATTACATCACGAAGATCAATGGTGATTCGGCAGTTTCAAAGATTACAGCTACTAGCCCAACCTATGTCGTGTAACCACCGGTAAAACAGGCGCCATGGTTGAAAATCGTGGTAGTCGTGTTGATGTCTATACGGGTGCTGTAATATTAAGTTCAAAAGCAACTCTCTGAAACGCTGAGGTTTCTTCGCAAATGAATTTACTGGCATAAACTTGTCATATCTATATTACACGTTACGCAGACTGAGAAGGAGGTGGTAAGTAGATCTGTCTCGTAAAACACTTGTTGGTAAAGTACTGTCCGATCACTGTCTAACATCTCAAGAACATGCATGAAGATGTTAGTTAGCTAATTGGCAGGCGAATTTCAATTAAACAAATGACAGATGATGGTGACAATAGTTGCCACGATCATTGCGCGGAATAAGTGTAAAACAACAAGACGCTTACCGTAGCTATAGTAAGTGTCGAGATCCTCACCAACAAAGTTAGACAGCAACTAACTTGCGTCAAAGGAGGCCAGATAAGCAAGTACTAGAATGGAATATCGTATGACCGAGGCTATAACCAAGTCGATTAAGGGTTCTAGCTTCGGTATCCTTGACGTATGACGCTGTTTACATACACAGTTCGTCCCAGTGACCACCAGCGAAGCGGTGGACAGTTGTTTCGACTCAGCTGGGTATCATCAACACCACACACGTCGGAGACTCTAACCTACGGTTGTATACTCTATATCAGTGTACGCTTCAACGGTTAACTACTCAGCTGCTGTCAACAACGCGTTCAATGACCCCCTCGTTGATCTTCTGAAGCAAACTAAACATTCTGACATCATCTTACTATCGGGCGAGTGGAATGCTCAGCTTGGTGTTTCCTCTAGAAGAGAGGCCACAGAGAGGTATGTTTGACGCCCGGACACAACGCAGTGATGATGGCGAAAGACTGTTGCAGCTTTGGGCCTTCCAGGACCCTATATTTCGAGCACCGCGTTTCAGCACAGAAGAGACATCGTTTTACATCGAGACTTCCTTGCTCTTTCAAACCACGGGCACAACTCGATCATATAACAGTCAGTTATAGGCGGCGCCACCCGGTTAAAGACTGCCATGTAGTTTGGAGCAACCACCTGAACCCGGACCATGCTGTTGTGTGTACCCATTTCGCTTTCCGAACTCGTAAATACAAGATACCTAACTGGTATTCGAGCGAGGAGGGTGTGAAGAACGCTTACCCGGAAGTATTGGTGGACAAATTACCCAGTTCGAGTCAGGTGACAGAAAGTAATGAATACTGGGAACAAATCATAGCACCGACGAAAGCTTGTCGTTAAGAGGTGTGTTCGGAAAGAGCTGTGCAATTGCTACAGAATTGGATATCTGTTACGTCCATAAACTTGCTGAACAAGCGTCGCCCGATTCCACCTAATTCTGAATATGACGATAACCGTCGAAAGCGCAAACCGACTAAAAACTTGCGCAAAAACTGTGAGCACCACTTGGTTAAATCGTTGAAAGAGATGGAACGAGACTTATTATCTGGGAATTTCAGAAAACTATTGTCACTGACTCGTGGTTGTACTGGCCGTCGAGTCGCTGTATGTAAGACTATGTGTAAAAAAAGATGGTTCACTTATCACCAGCTAACTGCCGACTTGACAGGTGAGCTGAACATTCTGAAGAACAGTTCAGCTTGCTTCAAACAGATCACACAGACGACAAGACCCGAATGGTCAGTTATTGCGTTCCAGACGGCCCTCTGTAAAAGCAAAATTGGCCCTGAAACACCAGATATTGAAAGGTGAAAAAGTCCCTGGACCAGATCTCCTCTCTCCTTTTTTACGGGTGGTGGAGAGAGATTGATGTCAGAACTAACAAGACTCCTCCAGACTATTCGAGAAACCGTGAAGATTCCTCGTGATTAGTGTCTATCAACAGTAATTCCCGTTTTCAAAGAGAAGGTCCGAAGTCTACGTGGCAACCACAGGGGCATCAGTCTGGTGTATGTTGAGTCCAAGTTATTTACTGGCCTTGTATTGCGTCGGCTTACTGAACCCAGAGAAAGCCCGATACGTTCAGAGAGCGTCTTGAGTTCAGCTTCCGACATCAATGAGTCGTTCAACTGTTGTGCCCACAATTGGATAAACATCGGATGGTCGGATGATCTCGAGTTGAAGAATGTGTTAAGATTTGTCTTTGACTTTGGCATACCTATCCGACGACAAACGAAGACAAAGGGAAACCGGAATACCACGAGTAACCACGGAATGAGTGATCGAGTGTTTAAGATATGATTTATGAAAATTTGTCTTTGTCAATTCAGGGAATTTAAGTAAAAGGTTTGCAAAAACGGAAGTTTCCAGTGGTGAAAGTAGCATAAGCTGCACACAACCGGTGAACATCGACTGGTCTTTGGCTTACAGTTATGTCAGCGTCCAGCAGACGTCGGTGTCTTAAATCAACTCACAGGCTACAGTGAGTGAAGAAATGGGCTCCCCAGATAGGTTGACGAAATTACGAAATTCAACTACATTCAAAAGGCAGGTCAATGTTTATTAGTAAAGACCGCTATGAACTGGGGTACTGTTGGCTGTCGTGAGACAGAAATTGGATGAGCTGCTTGACATGTGTTCCGGAGTGGAGGGAGGAACAATGGTGTCCACCGCAGTATCCACTAAAAAAGACAACCCCGACTGACACTAAGCGACGAGTTGAAACTTGTTGGCATCAGACCACACTCGTCTCTGTTGCCTTGTCAGAAACCCAAGAACTGTTGTGCCGCATGCTATAGTACCTGCTTCATAGACGGTCTGTGAGATTTGGGTCCAGCACCTAATAAGATCCTTGGGGCAAGAACTGCACAATTTTCCCTTCTGATCTAGTTCGGTACTCATGCTTTACCGACGGTATAGCCAGTTTCTCAACAGCCATATGTTGCTGTCGTTCGGGGCAATACCCAGCACAAGTAAAGACGAAACGATAATGTACCAAAGTATGGTCTGAATCTAGGCCTGTGCTCAACCAACAACGACTGTCCCACCTATAATAAACAGCTATGTAGTCTGCTTGAGAACAAGTTCGACACAGCGAAGAGGAGAATCAAGTATAACAGTGACGTGCACGATGTCTAAAACTAGTGCTGACTAAAAATAAATTATGCTCAGCGCACAGCTGGGAATGCCATTCCCAATTACCTGATTTGATGCTATCCCAAACCTGCCACTTAAATGACACTCGGCCTTACCAAGACGACCGAACTGGGCGTTCACATCTCCCACCAGGACGATTATATCAGAACCATGTGTCGGTCGAAGGACAACCGCCAGATCTGAGTAAAACGCGTCCTTGTTACTGACGTCACTATAGTCAGTTGGAGCGTAAGCAGGCAATGAATAGACTTTCGAAGGCTTTACTCCCAAAGCTGGCCTTAACAGAACCTTCCAAGCACACCACGAAGTCTACTGTCAACATAAATCCAATCTACCAATGCGGCAACGACCGTCGTGTTGAGGACTATGCCTACTCCAGCCTGACCGGTAGCGGCGACCGTGGAATCACCTGAAGTGAATGACTAGTATAGGGTAGACAGTGTGTGCTGGTTAGTTTTACACGGTGACCACCGTCCTTGATTCTAGTCCCCGAAATGCAGCAGGCATCAACATTCAGGGGGTTTGAGGTTCGTGCGAGAGCGGCCTGTTGACTTACCGAAGGGTCATCGAGCTGCGCAGGCCGTCACACTTTATGAAGGATCAACGTCTGACGGATTTGACATTTGAAGTAACCGTTAGAACACGAAAACTGACAGATGGGACCATTTCGTATTGACTCGTTAGTACCAATTTTACAATGACACGAAACGGTTTTTTGATACGGATGTTACGACGACGGAACCAAGATATGCTTGATCCCCAGAGTGAGGGAACATATGCTTAAATGGGTACACAGCCCTGTATTACTGTTGCCGTTGGAACACGCAATCAACCAGTGTCCGCAGTCGCAAGACACATCTTGACCACTGGTAGCGTGATCGATCCAGCTTGTGCATTCAGAATCCTATTGTCACCCCAATCCAAGATTCTTGCGGTTTGCTGAAACTGTTGAAATCAATTGACTGAGGCCGACTCTGTGAGTTCAGAAACAACTGTTCGTAACCTCGATTCTGCTCTGGATTTATTGATCTTTCCCAACCCACCGATTGATTATTCATCCCATCACCTAACTGTTCGATATAAAAACCGCTTCATGTTAATGTAAATTTGACGCTAACGAGTGAGTGCGAAATCCTTGCATCCGCCAATTTTAGTGTTCTGAGGGTTTTGTCCTAACTTCTGAAGTGAACGACCTGTTTCAAATTTAGCACTGCCACTGGCGCGAAGCCCGGTTGTCTTCGCCCAACCCCATCAAATTTAGACTTAGCGACAGTGCTAATAGTTATTCTTCGGTATTCAGAGGACAGTGTCCATCTGTAATGCGGCAGAGACGATCGTCTCCTGAATATCCCACGTTCTGGAGCTATGAGCGGACTACGTAATTCAGTCATCCACATGCCGATTTTGCGAGCCATAATGTACTAATTGTGCAGAAAATGGTACCACCAGTGATAACTGAACTGAATACCCAGATCGGTAAGAAGTTTCTTCTGTCCACCTTCTCTGGATGCAGGTGCTATGCGTACACCTGAAGTCAGCGTCAATGGGGCACTGCGAATGGCTTCTCAGACTTCCGTCAACTGCGAAGCAACTTACTGACGAGTATACTCGTGAACCGCAGTCTGCGAGATTACGTAGCCGAAGGTAGCTCTGCTTTCAGGAGCTCTGAAAAATCATAGGTTGAAACTGACAACAAAACTGCTTGTTTACGGAGCCATGGTACTGTTCACACTGTTGTACGGTAGTGAGATCTGAACGATACACTACCGCCTGCAAGGTCTGTGGTGCGTCCTAGGAACTAGGTGGTCGGAGAAAGTCTCTAACAATGAAGTAATTCACCGAGAAGATATGGATAGATTTGAATTAATGTTCTTGCTCAATCAGCTTCGGTGGAGAGAACGTACATGTCATATGACTAGGAAACGCATCACGAAGCAGCTATTGTGTGGGTAGTTAAAAGCAGGTAAGCGGAGCTCTAGCGATCAGAAGCTGCGGGACTAGCACGTTAACTAACGACTTCAGATCATGAGAGAACGAAGTCTTAAAGTGGACGATCTGGAGTAATGTGACCCAGGCGGGAGTCAGAAGAATCCAGAAGCCACAGCTGCGCGGCCGTGAATTAAGGCGCGCGGTTGAGAAGGGAGCCGTAGACATCACAAGTCACGGTGATGCGACTATGTGACGCTGTGACAAATGCGCTGGCCACCTCCGATTTGTAGATAACTGACTTACTCACAGTAAACCATCAACGAACAGACAGGTGCATTAGGCAAGGAAGAATCACATTGACCACATAGTTCTCAGTGGTATCAATTAACGGTCCCCGCCGTGTAGTAAACCGCTCGCTCACCTCTTCAGAAACTTGGGTAGACGTAGCCTATCTATTCTTATCGTCAGCTTTGTTGATTCTCAATTCGAATTTAAACGTTTTTCCTACCAACCCTGTATATACATATACTCCTATATCGAGATTCATCCAGCTCGACTCCTCCTACTGGCCTAACTCATACCAATTTAATCTCTCCATTTCTTGCTCATCTATCATACGAGCCTACCACCTGGCTAACCAGCATTGACCGGCTGGACTACAAAGGCCTTCATTTGCATGCCTCCCGGGATGCGAGAGCAGAGCAACAAGCGGTTCACAGCGAGCCACATACAATAGCACTTGTGCGCACGCGTCCCTTGGTTCCGATCACTATTGTGCATACCAATCCGGGAAGAGACGCCGCCAAACGCCTTGAAAATGTGGTAAACAGAAGCTTCCATATGAGATAGGTAAGTGTATAAAAATAGCGCGCAATCGTGAAATTCGAATAACACTTCGGTATGCTTTAGTATACACATATATATAGTCTCACTAAACGCCAAAGTAAGACTGCTAGCTATGGGTGAGTAGCATCCAACGGGATGCCGTCGGTTGAGGTCCCATGAACAGAAGGAAAGTTAATGAGCGGTGGTAAATTCGGGTTGTGTTCAATTGGAGACCTTCATGAGAGTACTTGGTCTCCGCATTTGACTCGTCATACCGACATGATAAAACAAGCTACATCAGTTTGGCAAGCTGGGCCTGATATGAGTAATATCGAACAAATACCTTTTGAAATAAAGGCCACTTTTATGATAATCACTTTAGTACATCTAGCAAGCCATGTTGGCTTAAGAGAAGACCGTTTTGTCACAGAATTAGCATACAGGCATTTAGAGTTTCTTGTTCAAATCGAAGGTTCACTTTTTGCACCTGAACAGTCAACCGTACAACTCACCTTGAGAATATTTGCAGCACAAACGATCAAAGTGAAATAAGCAGGGAATGACGGGGACGCCAACTCCATCAAAAGCGCCATGTCATTCAGGATATCGGCCAAAAATCTGTAAAAACGTGGTTAACAGATGATGTTGATGTTGTCAAGTAGCAATAATGGACATACCTCCAACGTTTGCAATCGCAGTCCAGGTAGCTCCTGAGGAAGCAAGGAAGTGTTGAAGAAAACTGAAATCTTACCCTTGCCAGCCAACAAAGATTATTTTTCCGATCATCCCAGAGCCATCTGGGAAGTAAAAGAAACATAAAACGGAGTTGGTCTGACCTCGCTACATTTGGCTGCTAATCGCTTGACTACCAGTCTACAATGGTTTCCTGCATAGGGTTACGACGGTCGGATTTCAAAAAGATGTTCAACTGTAAGCCCGCATACGAATTGTAACCTGGCAGGATAAGGGAATCACTATCACACTTGTCGGCAATATCCGCGTTTGATAGTACACCCAAAGGAGGAAACAGAATGTTAACAACATGGGAAGAAGCGGTAGCGCCTGTTTTGAGAACATCGCCTACTCAACTTTACATCCGCAGAGATGCTGTGCGACCAGAAAAGTTGAGCGTAAACCCACATAAAAAACGGCTACCACCAATATAAAAGCACACGCGACCAAGTTCTGATAAGGAAAAAATCGTCTGTTCAAGTAAATTCCAGAAACAAACCAGCGGAATATCCCAAAGCCACATAGTGGTTAGGACGACGCGCTGCACTGGACGAGTTGACCAGCACTTGAATTTTGGTTTGTTCAATCCACCTAGTCTCGCTGGATATCCGTGAAACCTTGACGATCTAACAGTTTGGACAAGGACTGGACATAACATAAAAAAACACAAGTTCGGAACACATTGAAGAGTGACTGGGATGCAGTACAAGCAAAAAGAAAACGATTTGGACAAACGCTTAAGCACAGAAACGTCTAACAAAACGGACGCTGACACAAACACACCTTTAAGCATCCAGGACAGGCTGGCACTGAGAATAGTCGCTTCGACATTGCCAACGCCAACACCGACCAGCAACGCCTGAGCGGCCAGGGCACCAGTAACGCTGCTAGCTAGCGCCTTGCATAGGAGAGAATAAAACACATGGAAAACAAACAAGTCCACAGGACTTTTTGGGTAACACAATCTACAGATATTGAAGAATGTAGTAAGAACATGTAAAATCAAGAAAAAACGCACAAGTGAGAATTTGTTTTTCATCGTTCACCTCTGTACCGGTACACTTATCCCGGGAGACGACAGAGCTAGATCATGTCAACTGACCCTATTACAGAGAAGCTACACAAACAGTCAGCCTACCGTTGATAGCAAATCCGTCTTTTGGCTCACTTGCAAAAGTTGATCTGCAAACCGGTCGTTTTGAGGCCATAGTAGGCACAACGCTTGGGCAAAACGTTCTGACTGTACAATACTGTATCATACAGCTTGACAACGACACAAAGATGTGCCTTTGTATTTCGATTTTTCAGGGAGTCCAGATTGCAGTTCTAGTAACCAGTCGGAAAAACCGCCCTCATGAAGGGTAGTTCCAAAACACTTGAATCCACTGCCCAAAATATCACAGGAACAGATCGTGTAAGGCAATTCAGTCAGGCAACGCAGGGCCACCATTTTGGGTTGAATACAAATAGTAAAAGCTGGTATGCTTTTCGGCCCGACTGTTTTCGTAACCAGTGCTGCGTCGAATGATGATATACGCATGTTAATGTACATAACTTAGAGGAACTGGTTTTTAACCGCTTTGACGTGTCTGAAATCGAAAGGCTGATGATCACGATTGGAATCAACAACCACTGTGTACAAGCTAGTGATACACCTGGAGGCGATAAACCTGGAGGTTATGTCAAAATTCTATCCCACTGGTCCTGACTCCCTCCCTCCTGTGACCAATCGTGTGCCAGCCATTACTAAAGCCCACAAAAAAAATGCACAGTTCTGCGATAGGCCACTTTCATTTAATTCATTCGCCCATAACGGCCAGGAACCTGATCAGAAAATATTGTGGTTAAGGACCATGCGCAACAAACTGTTTGTCACTTACTCCTTCCCTCCACGAGCATGTGAAAACTGCTTTCCTAAAGGCCGTCATGCCACCAACATCAATCAACCGATCAGCCTGAACATTATGCAGCGTCACACGCCGAACTGGGTCGACTGTACTGTGTCGGCTGGACTTTGCACAACACCATGTCTATCGTTACGTACTTGGAACCTTGGCAGCCACCACGGCTAACTGCTGTAACTTATCTATCTAAAGCAAACAAGCCGGAGCTGGTTTTCAACAACCAATCAAAACTTTCCTAACAGTACCACTGGATTTAAGTCCCATATTCGTTATCTCTGGTAATACATGCGTCGCTTAATGTTTACCGGAAGAAAGTGCACCCATGTATCGATGACAATGAACAGAAACCCATCTGGACCGCTTCGCCGAAAAGGTTTGATACAACCAGAGTTTTAAACCATTGATAAGGTTCCCTCACTACGGCTGCATGTGGACGATTACCGTGAAGGTCTTGGTAGTAGAGATAAGGCCAAGACGTCACCAAGACGACACGCAGGTAAGGAATATGGTAATCAGTAAGCAGGTCAAAAATAAAAACGTCAGAACCACCACCAAGCGAACCAACAAAGACGTGTAGCAGGAAAGCCTGTTTTCGGTCTCATCGTAAAGCTAAATATAACACACGTATGGATTAATCAAGTGCGAAAGATTGAATGCTAGCGGGTCGAAGGGTTGGGTAACAATATCAGAGGAATAGGGTTTTTTGAGATTTAGCTGAGTGATACCTAACGGTCGTTTGTGTAAAGTAAGGGTGACCGTAAATATGGTGACCATCGTTACGTAACCTGTTCAGTTAGGACATGGATGGAAGACCATGGGGGGTTCAGCGTTTTGAGCAAACGTTTTTGAGTACACGGTGGGACGGAAAGTAGGAGAATGAAAATAGTTTCTGTGATTGCCAACAATCGACCATTGGCTTGCTTTGGTCGTAAACCACGAACTCGATAGATGGGACGGAAGGATTTTGTGAAAATGACTCAACAGCTGGACTACATCAAGTATGCAGTGATCAAAGGCGGGTGTCATTTAATTGTCAGGTTTTGGATAGCATCACATCCGTCGGATAATGATGAGGCAGCTGTTGCAACTGTTTCTTGGGCAAGGGCTATTTTCGGCCAGCGCTACTCAAATATATTGCGCATGTCATCGCTATACTTGGCGCCTCCTTCCTCTGAATCAGATTTGGTCTGCGATCGACTACATGGGACTGTCGATCTGGACTTTCGGACTTACTGGGGTCTTACGCTGAACTCAGATCATGTGTTGGTACATTGCCGTTTCGTCCTTGCATTTTCTGGGTAACGACTCGACCGACAGAAACGACTGGCTGCTGAGAAACTGCCTTTGCTGTCGGTAGAGCGTATGTATCACACTAGCCTAGAAAGCAAGCCACTAGTTCTTCTCCTAATGGGTGCTGAACAAAAAATTTCACAAGTCATTCGTGAAGCAGGTACTGCAGCATGCAGTAAGGTGGGTCGTAGGTTAAGCGGTGAATCTTAAAGAAACACTCCTCACAGGAGTCCACATAACAATTTTAGAAGGGATATCGATAACAAGCCGAAACCCAGCCCAGTCACCGTTCGGGAGGCCTGGCTAATAGAGAAAGTGAAGGAAATGGAAACCGGTTTTGTTTCAAGGAATAGTTGGACGCTTCAAGCTCATCCACGCAACTGGCTCTCAGCGAGGCACACAGTGCAGTCATTCATAGCAAATTCAGAAGGTTTGACAGCCGGGCGGAACACTTTGAGAGACGATTCGATTGGGCTCCCCCCTACTGCGCTACCGCCGCAAACTTACAATATAACATCCCAGCCAGTAGATTTAGAACCACCTACCAAAACTGAGGTCTTCTATTGCATTTCGGATCTGCAACGTAACGGGATTGTTAGTCCAGATTACTTCGTGCCAGCACACTTCAAGGGAGGTAGGTGTTAATGGATGCCTTGGTTCATTTGGTTCAAATTGTGTGGACGGCGGTGAACATCTCTCCGTACTGGGTTCACTCGATAGCAGTTCCCATATTCAAGGGAAGAGTTTGGAGCTTTTGCGAAAACCGCAGGAAGATTAGCTTCATCTTATGTGTTAATAGGGTTCTGGAACCCACCATACTTTATCGACTTACTGTAGGTCGGGAGGCAGACATTAGGGGAGAACATGCAGGGTTTCATCCTAGGTGAGGATGTACTGATCAAACCGTCACTCTTCGCCAAACTCTGCAGCAGCGCCATGCATACCGCCGGCCAATCGTTGTAATTCTCGAATATGAAGGTGTGTTCCGTTAAGTGGGTCGATCCACACTTTCAGAGTCGCTTGAGTGCGAAGTCATGCTGTACAGGTATGTGGACACAGCGTCAGCACTTTATCCCCATATTTCAGGTCAGGTTAAAGTCTACGGTTTGCGTCAACGATGTTTATTTTCACCAATTTTGTTTAATTTTGGGATGGACGATGTAATGGATGATTGTCTGTGGCACTCACCTGAAGGAAGGCTGGCTGATCTTGACTATGCTGATGACAAGGTGTTGGTGTTTGACAACTTTCAAGCAGCACAAACAATGTTGGACGCTATTTAGCGTCTTGTCATATATTTCAGAATGCGCTCTGCAGCCCCAAGATGCAAGGTGCCTCTGGAAGACTGTTGTTACTATGTACAATTAAGGTTCGATAATGAAGTTATGGATGTTGCGTACTTTGGAACGTGCACCAGCGGCATCGGCGAGAGCGAAGGGAATGAAATAGAATCGAGTATCACGAAAGCAAGGGAGTATTCGCTAATCGTGGACACTTCCAGCGAAGCATCTCTCTGAGGCCGTGTATATAAGGCAAGTGTGAGGGCCGTGTTAACCTACAATTGCGAGAATCGGCCGCCCAGAGTAGCACACGCGAACAGTCTTCGATTGATGCGTGTGTTCGATCACTGGGATCGGGTGAAATCAACCGGTAGACAACGAGGAGGATGTTTGATAGTGACTGTCGAGCGCGTTCCCTTGTTCAATCCTTAGGTTTACACACACTTGGATGGTTAGACCATGTTCTAAGGGCGCCACCTAGTCGTCTGTCACACCGAGTACTCCTTGCCGATGTTGCGGCCGACTGGCGCAGGGAAATGAACTCGTTCACCAAGGTGTTGGCCACTGTAGGTCGGCTTCGTCTCTCGAGCTGGAGACCTCGCAACTCACAGAGTCGACGGCTGGAGACGTTAGGTGAGATAGCAACTGATCAAGCCCAGTGGCGTAAACAGTGTCGTTGTCTAACCGAAGCAGGTGTACTTCATGACGCCAGACAGTGGATACCGTAACATTTTCACTTGGTTGTTTCTTTGTCAGGTGTAGGCACCTTGGCGTTGAATGTTTGAATGAGTGTGATTCTGTCCGTTCTTCTTTCGGAATGAATGGGTAAGCAGAACACTATTCACAAAGGTTGTGGTTGGGCGTTTGGATTAGATTATTCGGTCATGTCTATTGTGAGATTGTGGTTAACATGCCAGTCTCACAAGCACGAGGTCAGAGTGCGAACACTGCTCCAGACAAGGAATTTGAGTCTAATGCTTCTTTTCGAAGTGGGCTAGCCGAAGCAGCTATTTTTAATAGTTAGGTCCTCTCGTCATCCATTCTGCTTTTTCCTCCTGCTAAGGCTTGCTTCTTCTTCATTGTCATATGACAGTTAAGCGTCAGTGGGAATCACTGGCGTACTGTTGTCTATGATGACATACTTCAAACGATTCGTCAAAATCATCACCATCATAGACAGCAATACATCAGTGGTTCACACTAATGCTTAACTGCCACACAACCATGAAGAAAAAGCAAATCCTGTATAGAAAGAGAGAAGGAAAAAGAAGGGGACGGGAAGGGACCTAACTACTGAAAATGGCTACGTCCATATTCGAACATTCAACATCAAGGTGCTTACACCCTGCAAACAAACAACCGAGCTGCAAGTGAGAGTGAGGCGTCATAAGCGAGACAGCTTCCTTACGGCTCTCACTGCCCCGCGTCATTAAATGCAATCACTTCACAGACAACTCGGACAAACAACGACAACATTCACGCCACTGAGCTCGATTAGCCGCCATCTCACCTAGAGTC
>QNGE01005441.1:30566-42564 GCA_008508345.1 Paragonimus westermani
GTGCCGCATGCCACAGTACCTGCTTCACGAATGGCCTGTGTGATCTGCGTCCAGGAGCGATCAGGATCATCGGAGTGAGAACTACTGAGGCAGGTTTCTAAGCTGGTTTGATACTTATGTTTTACCGACGGTATAGTCAGCTTCTCAACTGCTAATCGTTCTTGTCTGTGGGGTCGTTTTCCAGCAAAAGTGAGTACGAAACGACAACGTATCAGCGCATGATCTGAGTCTAGGTACGTGCTCCAATAACAACGACAGCCCTGTATGGAACCCCGCCACCTATAACTAACAGCTATGTGGTCTATCTGAGACCAGGTCTGACTCAGAGAGGGAGGGCGTCAAGTATAGCAATGACGCGCACGATGCCTAAAACGAGTGCTGGCTAAAAACATCCTATGCTCAGCGCACATCTGCAATGGTCGCCCGCCATTGTCCGACCGATGTGATGCTATACCAAACCTGCCACCTAAACGAGATTCGGTCTCATCAAGGCGGCCCACCTGGGCGTTCATACCACGTGCCGACCGGAGGGGAGCGGCCAGATCCGAATAAAAGACGTCCTTGACGCCGACGTCACTACAGTCATTTGGAGCATAAGCAGACACAACGAAAAGATTTCTGACGCTTTCGTGTCTAGAACTGACCCTAACAGAACCTGCCAAGCGGACAGCACTTGGTTAACTCATGTATATTACGTTCAGCTTTACGATGAGATACTGAAAATAAGCTTGTTTGGTGCGGTAAACGAAATACAGTAATACAACGTAAACGGGCCTAACCAAACACAGCAGGAGCTATACGGCACAGAGGCTAATCTAAGTCACCACATCCCGTTTTCCCGTTTTATGATAGATCCAACATGTGTCTTCAATTTCATGCGTTTCTGAATAACGGATTATACTGGACACGGATTACGAAACCTCTTCCCACGAGTTCGAAATGAGCTTCAATACTTTTTGTGAGCCGTCGAAACACGAAGTCTACCGATTTCCACGTAGCCCAATAAAAACTAAGCAGGAGGATTATGCTACTGGAATCAAGCGAATTCATCCCAAATTAAGCTGCCGGAAGCGGATTGTCCGCGTACTGAATCAACCAAAACCTCAAAACAATCTCATCGATGAAAGACCTGTGCCACGTAACTCAATAACAAGAGTGACATAAAGTACTAGCAGAATAATCAGGTGACTTCCCAACAAACGACGTGATAGCAACTGGACTGATCGGCAATTCCAATTAACTCCACAGTCGCTCTGCAAAATTGTCTCGGAAGGTTGTGTTTTCAATGACTCATGAATTACCGGAAGCAAACGGTCAGCCGTACGTCTTATCAATGTCGTGATGAGTCAAACCCGAAAGCTGAGAAGCCTGCATAACGAGCACTACAAACGAAATGAAGCGACTGCTCAGTAATTTGAGATTTAGACATATCCCATGCAAAACAGGACTCTTTAACAAAAGCCCTCTGCGCGTAGCCAAGAGTGACTATCTGTCCAATGAGAGCATCAGCTTGTTCAAGCTTCCATTCAGAGGAACGACCACCCATGCCAGAAATACCGGATCGCGTGGTAAATGAGGGCAGCATTATGCATTGTTCAATAAGTAGGAACCATCAACGGTAAGACCATAAGACCCGAAAAACACCTTATAACCTTGCCAGCACGCTTAAACCATAGCATACCTGTGCGATTGCTAAACTCACGACTCCACATTGTCAGAAACCAGAAGCTGCACGATCCAAGCCATCTCAATTTATGATACGATGGTAGATTTGACGGTTCAGTGATCGATGCTTATGAACTCAAAGTAATAGATACAGGTAGGCTTCGCCTTATTGAAAACGGCTGAAAAAGCCATTATATGGTAACTGCAGAATCACAAATATCAGGAACCTAGGAATTAACGGTCGCCGAAAACTATAAACTATGTAAGCTTGGTCCAGCCGGTGCTGTTGATACCGCCCTTATAGGCTGAACATTGCCTACACCTGATTGCAACATTCACAATTCAAATAAAATCGTGGTCAATCCACTTCGATAGAAGACACTCGATTTGAACACCACCCTTGTTGGCAGTTATAAATAATGGATATCCACGTCTGGACCAAAAACTAAGCTCCAATCCTCGAGTTCCATTAACCTCACAATAAGTGTGAACAGGACAGCACAAGCGAATGTTAGGTCATTCACGAATATCCACACTAAGCGAATGCCGGTTACCCAGATAGACAAGCGCACCCCAAAATGCTTGCCTGCATCGTGGGAGTCAGCCAGCGCAGTTATCCACACAGGAAAGCTCAACTTCCAGTATTGCAGGGAAAATGCTTATTCAGAAACGAGAAGAGGACAGACCCCGTAATTCGCCGAAGCAAATTAAGTCATCCCTTTGTATTCGTAGACAGTTTGTGGTGACATGGCGCGACATGATCCGACCTCGCACACCAGTAATATCGAACCCAGAAAATAAAATATCAACCGTGATTGCTATTTTAATCTACCGTGCAATTAAATCAGATGCGTTGTCGACTAAAATGCTGCTGTCAATTCCAATCCAGATAGTTTCATCAGTAAACAGGTTCCGAAGTGATTGGCCAGGGTGACGACGTAGTCAGAAGGCAGAACACAAGAATGCACACATGAACCTAACTAATGAGCATCATTCACTGGTCAATCTTCGTACTGATTTTGACCGAACGTTCCATCTTGTGATGCATCATGAAAAAATACACCTAATTAAACTTAGAACAGTTTGAAAACGACCAGAGACGTTGTCCAACAACCATGAATTTTCAACCATTCTCAAACATACTCCACCTAATAGCATTTATCTGCTCACGTTCATGACAACGATTTCTGTCAGCAATACCCCTCTACCCCTTTTAAAAAGAACGGTTAAGTGGCACACAATTTACATATATAGAGGTTAAGTAAGCACTTGAACTTGGATGGTCCAAACAAAGTCGACTTAGCTCAAAATAGAACAAATTAAACACCCTGATATTTTGCATGTTTTGTGACCGCTTGGAATGCACCAAATGACTGAGACACCTCACAGTCAATGTCCTCTAATCTGTCTTTCGAGGTTTATCAATAGGCAACATCCTGAGTCAAAAACCAAGAGAGAAAACAGCTGCCAGAGGGAGTTCAGCAACCTTCATATACTGGCCAAAATCCCGGTAGATGATGTCCAAAGTCGAGGAGGAGCAGACGTCGTTACAGCTTCCGTTGAAATAATACACTACAGTGAAACATTTTAACCTTCACAACCCTTAAAAAACGTTTTATAACGGTAAACTTGGGGACTTGAATGCTGCGTTGGTGCACACCAACATTTTGAACTAACGTCGTGACCAAACATTCGACAATGATATGGCAGGACAAGACAGCAGTCCAGCAACAACGTAGGTATTCAACCGAACCTCTGACCTGACAACAACAAAAATACTGTTCAATTTATGTAAAATCGTGACCTTGAACGCCGCATGAAGGCGGTAACAATTGCTCAAAAATCCATATGGCATAGGATACGTCAAATTTGACTTCAGATTCCTGTTTAATGGGTTAGGTTCACTTTACCCTAACAGAGATGTCAAACAGATCTGAAAGTCAGACAATGCTCGTATATTTTCTGGATGCCGGGTTACGCGACAGAATAGGGTTGTCATACGGCTAGGCATTAGCCAGTCTAAATCAAAACCAGTTACATAAGATTGACCATCGTTGTCGTAATCGTAAACTGCCGTTTAGCAAACCACACGACAGATTTCCGAGCTGTCAGTTCGGTAGTTGACAAGCAACTTAGGGCAATCCACTGGTGCACTTCAGAAGCCACTGAACATGAAACCACTCACAGTTCGCAACCTTGGCCCGTGCACTCACAAGAACTTCCTTCGATTTTGCAGCTAAAGTGGTCACAGTATAATCACGGTAGCCATAGCTATCGACGCACACACAAATCGGTCTGGATTTGGTAGTCACAGCCAAACCCACATCAAGCAAGTAATGACAGTCAGCTCTTTCTAAGCACATGCTACTGATGGTTGGCCACTAAGGCTTCGATACACCCAGAGATTTGTGAATTGTGAACGTTCATCAAGACTGTAAAAGGTGACAATACCAACGTCGTTCCATGTGGTCGATAAGAATCACATAACGGATGAAACGACGTTTTGTCTTCACTGACTGTATGCAGCAGTGCGTGGGCCAATGCATTCTGCAGCCACTATGGGATATGCTCTGTGATCCTGGTTACAAGCATTCTACTGATGTAAATGTCTCTGCAATCGTACGAAATCCTACAAATAGAGACTGATGGAGAACACAGCTTCGCCTTTTGACCGGTAGCTAAAGGTAACCTGGTCGTTTGAGAGAACAGAACAAGGTTGCCACATTGTGTGCGATTTACCTACACGAACGATTAAGTAGACTTTACCCTTGGTCAAGAAGTGAAGTAGCATGTTTTTTTACTTGTTTGATCTATCAACAGTCCTACAGTCGTGGAAATATTCACACCAACAAAACAAACAAAGGACACCACACAGAAACAAACGAAACTAATGGTTACCATACTATTACCCCTACTTTAGTGGGAATATTCTGATGTTAATATTATTGCTACCTACCTCCCAGTGATGCCCACACTGATTGCTGAGTACGTACCTCGGTTGTTCCGTATGTTCCAATCTATATCTGGATTATCGTACAGTTTTGACCCTCATTCCACAGTTGTGCCGAAATCGATGCTAGTTATACCTAACTGGCTAAGTACATGATAGACATGTTCCATAAAGATATAAACGCATAAACTTGTTCATTTTGAACTCACTTGTATTGTATCCCAAATCTGGTACTCAGCATAATCTGGACTGACCGACTGTGGATAGCCTTTGGGAAGAAATATGCTCTGTGACATGTTGAACTGCTTGAGGAATTTTCAATGCAAACCTTTAACGACGTTAGTGAAGGAAACTGTCTTAACATGTTTGACATGCGCGATCGCCTTTTATGTAAGTTGCCCCAATAAGGACACATGGCTTCATGACCATAAGCTTCAAATGCAACCTTATGACCATGCATAGTTTCAACCTGCAGAGAAGAAGCAAAAACATAAGGACGCCCAAACTGAGTTTTCCTATTTATAAGTTACAGCCATTAGGTATCTTGAGAGAAGGAACAGACTGATATACGTCTGATTTTGAGCCGTACATTTAGATACTGGTTGTCATCGCTTTTGACAGCTGTCCACGGAATGACATAGTAGTAAATATGAAAATACGAAGAAAAAAAACTACCAGCACCATTTTCGGCCTTGAGCAGTACCCCTGTGTAATGCAGTTCGGGACTCCGCAAATTCAGACATTCACCCACAACAGTAGAGTAAGAATATGCCCGAATATAAGAAGAAAAACGATGAAGCGTCATAAAAAAAGGAGTCAACAACTTTGCGGGTACGAGTTCGCCAATGACCGCGACACAGTGCCATGACAGAGTCCCTCCAACCAGCGATAGGGATGATCATGAACTCCAAAACGAGATAAAAGGTGTCTACCGACTTCTCTCAGTCAGTAGTCAACGCTTTCACAGCCCGTCACTGAGAATCCATCTTAATGCTCTGTGGTTTTTCCCGAACACCAACAGCCACACTGAAAAATGCGCAGATGTTCCGTCGACACTAGCAGTAGGTGGCCCAACCGGCGAAGTCTGTACACCTCCATTATCTCTGTTGTTCATTGCGAACTTGCATACTTCTCAAATGCTGAATGTTTGAATCTGGACGTAGTAATTCTCAGTAGTTAGGTCCCTTCCCGTCCCCTTCTTTTTTGTTCTCTCTTTCTATATAGGGTTTGCCGTTTCTTCATGGTTGTGTGGCAGTTAAGCATTAGTGTTAACCACTGATGTATTGCTGTCTATGATGACGATGATGATACTTCTCAAATACGCGCCGACAGATTGTCGCGTTACATACAGATTCGGCACATTTGATAGAAGTTAACTGGGGGAGACGATGGTGGCCGAAGGAAGAGAGTCTAGATAAAAGAATGGAACAAGTCTCCGACCTATAAAGTAAAACGAAGTGCACATATGCGAGTTGTAAACCCTGTTTTGATCGATAAACAGACGTCTCCACAGCGGCATAAGCGGCGGAATTTCGCGGACAAACTAAGTGAGGTTTTGTCATACCAATGGACACCTCATCATGAATATTGCAAGTTGATGAGATGACACTATCCAGGTAGGTAAGGTGAGAGACAGTATAGAGCGGTATGTCTGCGATAACAAAAATACGGTCAGCGCCACCGCAATCATGTAACAGCACTTCACATTCTAAAAACGAGCAGTGGATATCATAGTGACGAGCCACTCATTTCGACAGTGTTTTCTGAAGAAGAACAAAGTACAGCAAGGTCGTCTGCATACTTACTAATACCCACACTGTTATATGGTAGAAACTCCGCTCCAAGATACTTGAAACCTCCGAATGCTCCTTCCAGAATACGGTTCATCAAGAAAATGGAGGTCAAACACTCCTGTCGAACGCCATTCGACGTGAAGAACGTCCGTTTGGACTTCCCCCTTACTCATTGCCTACTTCCCCCTATTTGTAAGTAGTGAGAAGTATGTTTGATGACAATTATGCCCATGTGAAGGTCGCTTGGCCGCCATCTTGAATTTGGACATTTTCTGTCTATGCTAGACCAACGACGATCGAAAACTCTCTTTGAACGTACTATTTCGAACGTATGGGACATTTTATATACGATTTCACACATCTACTCATATGTACTTGCTGATATCCATGTATTTTCTAGTATAGAAACACTACCGAGCTGTTTGCGGTCGTTATCAGTTTGATTTGATCTCGGGGTGTTAAGTTCTAGTGGTACCAGCTCACCTCTGAAGTAAAGTGCAGAGCAGATTCTACACATACATGCTCGACAATCAGAGTGAGCATACAACTTCAACAAACTGACACACATCACTAAGTATCATGCGTGATGGAGACAGTCCCACAGGGGGGGGGGTGTAGGGCATTTGAATCAAAAGTAGCCTTTTGGTCTGAAAATACCACTACCGTTGAAGTGTGGATGCGCAAGTGCCTGACGAAAAGTGAAAATCGGATCGACATAACAGACTGGAAACTTGTTTTTCTCTTAAATAATTCCCTTTCTGTTCCATAAGCCAACGTATTGACGCCTGTGAGCATCCTGGGTGCGGGTAAGACAAGACGAACATTTTTGTTTGCCACACGATGTAGTGGTACATTTTATGAAAATGATAACGAGTGTTCATAAGCACAAGTCGAGGCACCTTTTCAGTCTCCCGCAAGAGATGAATGAAAGTGGTCAGTTCGGACGACAATCTCCAGTCGCCATATCTGGAAACGGTTGGAAAAAGGTCCGAACCGAGGGCCTTATTGCATCTCAGAAGCTTAAGAACCAAAAACACCTCATTTTCCCACGAGGGATCGCTGGGAATGTTATAACTAATCATATAATCCCCCAACGTTCACAGCTAAGTTGGCTAGAGCAATTGAACTGCTCCTCGAAGTGTACAGCCCGTCATTCTAGTCGCCACGACAGGTTAATTCGTAAGTCATTTTTTCGCTAACACACTGTCGACGGCCAGTGTAGCCAGGAAAGGGGTGGTGACATCCATCGTTGACGATGATGTGGTCAATTCGTGTCCATGGCTGATTTGCAGGAGGTGGCCTTCACGTGACGCACTACCGTTGTTCGTACTAAAATGCGCAACTTGATACGTAGAGTTCGCGGGGTGTGCACAATTGTACAACCTCTTGGTAGTCAGTGCGTCGGGCAAGGACACCAAACGTACCGTCCAGCTGCCTCGTTTGGAGTAAGATAAACAAGTTGTACGTTTACGTCGCCAGTAAGAACACTGACGTCTCAGTGGATAAGCTATCCCAGTATACCAAACAGAGTATCATAGGTCTCCTCAACAGTATATCAACAATGGCCTGTTGACACGTGCAACATGTGACGACGTACACAGTATATGACAAATCAACCTCAGTTTGATCTGCGCCGCCAGACGTAATAAGCCTGACGGCACATACACGACCACTGAGTAATATCCGGTCAAGCGGACTGTTCTGTTTTATTGTTCAGTGCGATCCCCACTCCAACTTGCCCATCGTAATCGGCTTCGTCGTCGCCAGGGGCCCTGGCAAAAAAATGCAAGTTTATAGCTTTATCCAGGCGTGAATTAAGGTGAAGGACAGCGTTAGAACCGTGAATGCGCGGTTCGGAAACAGAATATTTTTTACAGACCAGAGAGAATGCTCGCCAGAGCAGCTTGCCGATCTTTTACTCTGAGGCTGCGGATATTAAAGATATTAATGTTTACCAGTTGCCTTAGCTTTAGCTAACAAGTACCATCCGGGGGCACAAGGGGAGTAGAAAAATTAGATGAAGCGCAAAACAGAAGGAAAAAGTCGTAATGAATGAATAATGCCATTATCGGAAGAAAGGTAATTTATTACACTTCCCAGCTGTTTATGCTGTGGAAAGGAGTTGACTTGAGGGACCTCACCCCGAGTTGCTGACACACAAACTCTAACCTGCGATGGAACGTATAACAGGGTTCCCTTGGAGGACCATACTTAGAACCAGTGACTTAAGAGTACGACTAGTTTGGTGATACAGGTTGACGGGACCCAGAAACGCAGTGGGTAAGAAACAAGTCTGATTCTGATGACTGTGAGCAAAGAATCTAACCGTCAGCAAGCTCACTCTTATCGCTAGATTCAGTTATTGAGACACGGGTTCTAGGCAGGGGCCAAAGGTTCCCGGATCTAGTCGGTTTTCCTTGCTAAGTGTCACCGGGCGTCTGTTTCCCTGAAAAGCGATCATTGAAAACAGGGTGTAGCACCGCTTTTGGGGATTACAGTGAATACCAAGAATAGAGTAAGATCACTGGAATTATGAAATTTTAGATGAGAAGCAAGCAAAGCTTTAAAGCGATCCTTAGAAGCGTTGGTACCGAACTCAGAAGGAAGACCGTTCCAGTGATTAATTACCGAGAAAAAAAACAGTTATCTAAGAAAGGTCCGTGGACGAAGCTTGAACAGCCTCCTATTATGTCCTTGCCGGCCGCCACCATTCGCTACGGTGAAAAACTGTTCTATGAGACCTACTCTAAAGATGTGCATAGGAATTAAATCGCCGCAGAATAGTCGAACTTCAACTGAATACAAATCAATGTTTTCAAATCGAGACTCGTAATTGGCGTTGTTCAAGCCCGTGACTGGTTTGGCAGCCGTGCACGGGACACGCTCAACAATTAATGTCTTTCTTCAGGCCAGCATACACGACCTGAATCGCATACTCGAGGAGTGGTCTTATACGAACCCCGTAAGGCATTTGAAATGCTTTCTTATCTATGAGGAGGAAAGTGCGTTTAGTCATCCTGAGCGGCAGATTCCTTTTTTACCGCCATCCCACGGTGATACGCGAAGGATAAGTTAGACAAGAACTAGATGCCCAGATCTTTCTTCAGTGCTAAACGCGCTATGAATCATGAAGGAACTGCAGAATCTTCACCGAGTGGCACGTGGGCACATTTATTGTCATTTAGTGGGAGACTCCAACCGCCCGACCAGTACTTAACCGCGTCAAGATCAATCTGCAGTGCACTGGGATCAGTGGCAGTCCACATTTTTAGGTCATTGATGTGTAGGAGGGTGTTGCTGGAAATATTGTCCGAAAGAACGTTGATGTAAATCAGAAATAACAGAGCACATAACACTGACCATTGGGGAACTCTCGCCAAAATGAAAGAGGGAGACGAAAGGTCTGATCCGGCTTCAACTTGAAAAGTTCCATTATCAAGAAAAGAGACAATCCAGCGAAGAACCTCTCTTTGAATACCAGAGCGTTCTAGTATCTGAGGAAGTCGTGTGGAACACGGTTAAAAGCCTTGGCGAAATATATAAAAAATACTGCATCTGAGATCAGGCCATTGTCTTTAGCTTCCATCAGACTACTCATGAAAATAAGCATGTTTGTTACGCAAGACCGATTAGGAGGAGTCATGCTGGTTAGGAGAGAGAAGATTTTTCGATATGAAGTGATTGAGGATGGCATGCCTTAATACAAACTTCATTATCTTGCACGGAATGATAGTAATACTGATTGGCCGATAGCCAGCCGGAGAGTACCGGTCGCCCACGTTAAATATGGATGTGACCGTCCCCTCCTTCTATGCACTAGGGAGAGTGCCCTCCGGGAGCGTCTGTTTAAAAGGCTTACAAAGAGGTTCTGCCACATTAGCAGCTGCTTCTTTGAGAATTCTGAGATGGATCTTGGCAGGACCCGCTGCACTGTATGAATGAACATTCAACAAAAAGTCTTCAACACCTAGCGCAAGAAACTCAGCGGTAACCAGTGGTTGCCGGGAATCATACAACGGCCGGATAGGATGACTATTGGGCGATGCGACGTTATAGACTGTTGAGTAGTACTCCCTGAATGACTCGGCCACAACTAGGGAGTCAAATGAGGTCTTCCCGTCGGGCGGTCGCAAGGAAAGAGCTGAAGGTTAATTCTTTCTTGGTCGTCACATATGCTTAAATAAGAAGTTTTTGTTTCCACGGGCTCTTAGGAGAATCTTTTCTTAAACGAGTTTGGTGTGTTCACGGATTTCTCGCCTGCACCTACTTCGAACAATGCGGAACGCGCTTAGGTTCTCTGAGTTTACCGTGAGCTTATGCTTCGCGAATAAACGGGAACTGTCATCGAGGAGACAACGTATTCTGCGCGGACGCAGTGGCCGAAAAGAGGAAGTGCACAGTTTGCGCAGTACAAATACGTAGTCCGCTCTCTGAATTATGCTTTGAAACGCACGGTATTCCTGGTGCACGGAATTACAATCAAAAAGAACTGAACCTAGGTAGTTCCTCAGGCCGTTAAAACCAGCCTGATTAAAATTTTGAACGGTGGACATTTTTGTCGGTTGCTGTAACTAGTATAAGATAAGATCAAGGATCAGCAGGGACCCCCACTGACCACCCAGTGCACTGGGTCACTCTGTCCAAGTTTTGTGCTGAAGAGATGTTTATCGTTTATTCTGAACAGCAGTTTACGCACATTCGTTTAATTCAACAGCAGTCGATGATACCACAATTTCAGATGAAAATTTTGAAAAACTGAAGTCCACAACAGGCTGCCTGTCACATACGTGGTACTGAGTGGTTAACAACACTGAATAATTAGCGAGTTCTCCCACGAGATTAACAGTCGACGATTTCAGTCGCCGAATGAAAATTACCTGTGTGGTATGTTAACAAAGATATGGGACAAAGATAAGTGTGGTCCACAAAATCAAACTGTCCAGGTACAGCTATGCTTTTAAAGTCAGGGTTTATGCATCAGGAAGGGAAAATGTTTTTCACGAGACCCTCCTCGGAAGTTAGGAACTGGTGAACGCCAAAGTCCAAGCATAAACGGGTCCTAGGAAGCACGGAGCAGTATGTAGGCATGAATGGTGTTGGCTACAACTACATGGTTGGGGCATATGGGCTTAGTAAAATACATCAGGCATAGGGGTGTTAAGTGAATATGTACGATCTACAACAATTTGACATTTCCTTTGTAATGTCAAACTCTGGGCTATATGTACTATACAGTACATTCTTGTGAGTTCGCAGTTTTTATGAAACTGCAAAATGTTTCCTCAGTAATCCTGCCTACATTTGGTGCTCCCAAAGAATACCTTTTGGAAATCTGCGTACAGCAACCGGTGAAGTAGTAATTCACTTTTAACCATCCGAACAATACGCATTACTGGACACTCAGAGAAACTCTGTTATGGACCACGTGATGATGAAGACGAATAAATAACACCACAGAAAGTGATTATCACACTTGCAACTAATAGGTCATCGATGTAGGGGTGGACGAAATCCAGACCCCATGTGACGTCGTCGATGAAACGTTGAAACGTTTGTGCAGCGTTTCGCAAACCAAACGGCATACGTAGAA
>QNGE01005442.1:4005-32211 GCA_008508345.1 Paragonimus westermani
TGCTATCCCAAACCTGCCACCTAAACGAGATTCGGCCTCACCAAGGCGGCCGACCTGGGCGTTCATATCTCCTGCCAGAACGACTATATCAGAACCACGTGTTGACCGGAGGAGAGCTGCCAGATCCGCATAAAATACGTCTTCGACGCCGACGTCACTACAGTCAGTTGGAGCATAAGCAGATACAACGAAAAGGTTTCTGACGGTTTTGCGTCTAGAACTGACCCTAACAGAACCTGCCAAGCGGACGGCATAAAGTATACTATTAACAGGAATCCAATCTATCAATGCGGTTGCGGTCGTCGTGCTGAGGACTGTACCTACTCCAGCCTGACCGGTGACGGCGGCCGGAGAGTCACCAGAAGTGTATAACCAGTATCGGGTAGAAAGTGCGGGTGCTGTTAATTCCATACGTTGGCTACTGTCGTGGATTCTAGTCTCCGAGATGCAGCAAACATCAATATGTAACGAGTCTAACGTTCGTGCGAGAGCAGCCTGTTGACCTACCTGTTTTAGAGTACGAACCTTGGAGGCACCTATATTAATTAGCGTTCTAGGTCGAAGCACAGGTCGAGGGAGGTCTGAGACTGAGTGGCGAGAGCTGGGACTTATCGGCACAGTGTTTCTACGATTAATTCTATATGCTGTGGGACCTGCAGAGAAGTTATCAGAATTGGGAATCGAGAGGGGCCTGAGAGCTAAATTTGATAGGACAGTGGGGGAGGGGTGAGCAGTAGCATGTTGTCGCCTATCCACCTTGATGTACGCAGCAGATAGAGCGACCCGGTTTATACTGCGAGACGGCCAATGCAGTATAGAATTGTTTATCTTGTGAGGATTCATGGTTGTGTGTGGGCTGAGATACTGCCAGGACGCCCAGACCTAGACAGAAGAACGATTAGGGTTCTCAACCAAAGCCTTTGGCTCAATAGCCTGTACCGCAAGGCAGCGGGTGGGTGGCGGTGTACCAGAAATGGTACGTTTTTCAGGAAGAGATGCCAAACATCTTCCAGCCGTCAACCTGGAGGACCAGGAAACTGTGGTTTGTCAGACCTCTACCTGTTGGCCTGCCTAGTATGAGTAACTGTCCAGTTTAGCCCAAAAGGTCATCGAGATGTGCAAGCCGTCACACCACGTCAAGGTCCAGTTTCACCGTGACGGCAATGCTTACTGGGTATTGGGTGCTTTTTCAAGGCAGGTAATGTATATAAAACCAGACAATACCGTGCCATGTTCACATTACTCCACTAGGGTAAGGCCACTCATGTTAGCTACTAACCTAAGTTTATTTGATACTATGAAATCTACGTATGACGTTCTACCGTCTGGACGTCATCACTTCAAAGTCTGTGTGGTCCGTTAGACCCAGATACACTGTGGTGTTGGGGAATCTTATTGTTATGGACCCAGACCTGCTGGTTGAGCAGGGAAGGGTGTAGGGAAGATTAAAATCTTCCACAGTGAGGACATTGGGATGGTTTTCCATCCATTCTGACTTTATCGTCATCATGACACGTAACATTCGGTGGGCGGTAGGTGACACCTGTTGCGCACGTTATACTTCTATTTGTTTCGAAGCAACACCAGGAGGAATCAGATCGGTCAGTGAGAGGGGAATCTGTCATTGTGCTAGTAACGGGACATTGTTCGACACTAACAGCTTTGAAGTTGTAATCTTTTACCAAATTTCTCAATTTCTGAGGATGGTGATCATGACTTTGCCCAACATCTTGTTTGCATGTCGCCAACGGATAACCGTCGGACACTTCGTTCTGGGGATGATTCAGGAATGCACTCAATGACGTTATAATCTTGACACTCGATGATAAGTTCATAGATCGAAGGTGGAACGTAATTAATGAATATCTTCTCTTCATTTCAATGATCAGTAGCGACTGGGTCAAGAGATTTCGTAGAAATGCACTGTCAGACTTTCCAACACAAACTCTGCATTCAGAACATTGGACCAAATTTGCTCACTCCCCAGGTGAATGAATTGCTTTGAACCATAAACGACAGAACATGCGCGCAAGTTAGGAAACAGAAAACTCAGAAGTTAGGTCTTTTTCATTTGGAAGCATAAGGTGTCCGCCGAAACAGCAATAGTTACAGCATTATAAGGGTAGCACGAAAACCACCGTCAATGTGATATACTCTGGTCGGATGTTTCTAAGGGAAGATCCCCCCTGGCAATTCTGGTAGGAAACTGTAGAGGGCTGGTACGTTTCTGTTGAGAATCGTGCCTATTCTCCACAATAATTAAATCAGAAAAACTGATTATAGGACAACGACGTTTATTTCAAAGAGACTGGGAAAGCGAGCTGTAAGCAAAACACAACAGAAGCAAAGCGCAACATACCAGTAGCTAGCGTCCGGAAGGTGCAAGTGTAATTGTGTCCTTTGGCGGTCGAACCTACGAGAAAATCCAGACATGCAACCAACCAATGCCAATAGTGTCAACGGTCAAAATAAATAGCAAAATAGTTGGAATACGTGGCAAACCAAGAGTGTCTCTACAGACGTCCCCCCCTAGAAGGCTTCACGCTTGAAGGCCTTCGACAAAAGCAAAAGAAAATGGAGCTAATGACATCGAAGTTACCGCGGGTTGAGTGGGGGACCAACGTATTAAAGAACAGCTACGTATGCCACGTTGAAGAAGGTTGGTAACGGTGAAGAGGGGTCGGTCTGCTTGCAATATCCGGAATTGTCCATGCGTCCCTAAGGTGGTGCTGTCGGAGCGGGCTACCCAACCCACCAAAACTCGAGGAGAAAAAGATGGGAGGTAGGCTTTCCCCACTGCTGCAACGACAGACGGGAGTGTGCTCTCCCCCCACCGTGCTCTGCGCGTCACCTGTAATATAGAAAGAAAATAAGTATCTGGCGAGCAAAAATTATGTACAGGCTCACCATGTAACCTTCTAGTGTTTGCTACACGTCAAGTATTGGTTTACAAAATGTTTTTTGTCGTTTTCTTGTTTTGCGAATTTTTTGCTTCTTTATCTCTAAAATGAGAAGGTTACTGGAGGGAAAAAAACTATGTATAATAAACAATGTCTACAAAACGGGCTGGGAAGTGGACGTGACGTCCTGATCGCGTTTGACGTGGGGCAGGTGGCGTGGAGGCAACTGGTGAAGAGGGCGGTGTGGGGGTGGGCGTTGCCACGGATGGCTGCGAAAGGACTCGGGTGATATCGTCATCTACATACGCGACCTTAAGGCGATCGATGGAGACGGTGTCGCAACGACCATTACGATCGATTGTGAAGTGCTTGGGTGTTCGCCGAAGCACCTTGAAGGGGCCCGAGTAAGGAGGCTGCAGTGGCTTGCGTACTTCGTCGCAACGGACGAGTACATGTGAACAAGTGGCCAAATCCTTGTGCATGTGCACTGGCCTGTTCTGTTCACGAGGAGGTGTGGGCTGAATTTGTCGCATGTATTGCGACAGTGTCGAAGCAAAGTTCGAAGGAAGGGAAGAAGTTGGAGGAGGGGGTGAAACAAATTCACCGGGCAAACGCAGCGTACAGCCATAAAGCAGTTCTGCTGGTGTGCTTTGGAGGTCGGCCTTCAGCGTGTTTCTGATACCTAAAAGTACTAAAGGGAGTACTTCGCTCCATACCTGACTAGTGGTGGCACAAAGTGAAGCTTTAAGCTGCCTATGGAAACGTTCCACTAAACCATTCGAGGACGGATGGTATGCCGTGGTGCGAATGTGCCGACATCCAAGAAAGTTCGTCATAGCTTCGAATGTTGAGCATTCGAAATGCGAACCGCGGTCCGTCGTAATGGTTGTAGGGCATCCGTAATTGGCCACCCAACGTTCCAAGAAGGCGTTCACGACAGCCTCGGAGGAGCAATTCCTAAGTGGGATGGCATCCGGCCATCTTGAAAATCGGTCAACACAGGTTAGGATGTAGACGTAGCCACGTGAAGGTGGCAGGGGTCCAACTAAATCCAAGTGAATGTGCGAAAACCTGGCATCTGGGAGACCGAATGAAGAAATTGGGCTTCTTGTGTGCTTATGCACCTTGGAACGTTGGCATTGTAGGCAAGCGCGTGCCGAACTACGAACGTCTGATCTGACTTTGGGCCAAACAAATCGATCCGTTACTAGCTTAACTGTATCTCGAATACCAGGGTGCGAGAGATTATGTAGCTGGTTGAGGATAGCACGCCTGTATGCCAGTGGCACTACAGGTCTTGGAATACCTGTTGTCATATCGCAAGGAATGGTTCCATCTGCATTAGGCAGCAGAATGGTGCGCAGCTTTAAGGAGTAGTGTTGCAAGGAAGCTTGAAAATCAGGCTCTCGCGCCTGGGCTGCGGCTAGGTCGCTAAGGTCGACGGAAGCAGGTGTGACTAGGGTGGCGTGGACGCGTGAGAGAGCGTCGGCGACAGGGTTGAGGGCACCTGAAACATGCCGTATGTCGCAGGTAAACTGCGAAACATAGTCCAGGTGTCTGATCTCCCTGAGGGAGTACCTGTCTGATGAAGATCTCAGTGCATGCACCAAGGGCTTGTGATCAGTAAACACAGTGAAGAGGCGACCTTCCAAGGCATGACGGAAATGGCGTATACCTAGGTATATAGCAAGTAATTCTCTTCAAAACGTGCTATACCGGGATTCGACTGGTAACAAACGCTTGGAGAAGAAACCTAAGGGTTGCCACTTGTCATCGACAAACTGTTGCAATACGGCACCGACAGATACACTTGAAGCATCAGTAAAAAGAGAATGTGGGGTTTGAAGGTCCGGGTGGGCTAAAAGAGCAACATTGGATAGAGATTTTTTAAGCTCTACAAAAGCTGTGCGTGCTGCGTCCGTAAAATCGAATTTACGTGTACCGCCTCGGAGTAGGTCTGTGGGGGGTTGCAGAATTTGCGCACAATGAGGGATAAAACGCCGATAGTAATCAACTAGACCGGTAAAACGACGAAGCTGTCTAAAAGATGTAGGCTCTGGAAAATTATTGACAGCACCTACCTTTGCTGGTAGAACTTGGATGCCAGAAGGTGAAATAATGCGGCCTAAAAATTCTATGCTATCCTTTCCAAGTTCGCTCTTAGCTGGATTGACGGTTACCCCATGTTGGGCTAACCTGGCAAACAAAGAACGTAGATGTTGCACATGTTCTTCTTGGGAAGAACTGGCCACCAATATGTCGTCTAAGTAGGGGTGGACGGAATCCAGGCCTTTGGATACTTCGTGGATAAAACGCTGGGAAGTTTGTGCAGCGTTTGTAAGGCCGAATGGCATTCGAAGGAATTCGAACAGGCCAAAATGCGTGATGACGGCCGTTTTGGGGATATCCGCCTCCTCTACTGGGATCTTGTGGTAAGCGCGGACCAGATCAGTCTTATTGAACAAAGTTTTACCAGAAAGACAGGCTGTCAGATCCTGGATGTGCGGGATAGGATACCTATCAGGGATTGTGACCTTGTTGAGGCCACGGTAATCGCCACAAGGGCGTCAATCACCTGCCTTCTTGGGAACCAAATGGAGTGAGGAAGCCCATGGACTTTTAGAAGGGCGGATTATTCCTAGTTCAAACATGTGTTCAAACTCCGCCCTAGCTATTTTTAAGTTCGTCCGGGGCCAGACGTCTTGGTCTACAGGAGACTGGTGGTCCTTTAGTTCTAATGTGATGAGTGCAATTTGAGGTGACTGGAAGAGGTTCGTTCGCAGATCGAACGTAAGGCTGAAAGATTTCAGGCTGAAGAACAAGAGGACTGATGGCCTCTGAGTATGCCTACGTCTATACTCAAACATTTAACATCAAGGTGCCTACACCTTACAAACAAACAACCGAGCTGCAAGTAATGTCGGAGGTGGTAATCTTACATGGCGCCCGGAGGGTTGATTGAGGGTTTATCAAGCAAACAGAGATGTCACCTTGGTGTTTGACGCGTTATCATTCTAGCCATGAATTCCGTCGTGATAAGCAAATTAGGCAAGCTCCTGGTGTGTGTCCTGAAACAAAACTGATGGATCACCAACTTGAGAATCACGTGACAAATGTGGGCGGAATAAAACAAGTTGTGGTTCGGTAGATCGTGGTGAGAAAAATAGGCCTCTGGCACCTCGGCCGAAGAGTTACGGTCGGAGCGTGAGGTGAAATTCATGACTTTTCATGGTCGTTGTAGAGGCAGAATACTTCCTGATAACTCACCCAAAGAGGGAGGTTGACATGAGAGCCTCCATCCTGAACCTTTGGCTCAGCAACAACTTGACCAACAAGATATCAAGGCACAGCACGGTCCGTAATCTGTTTGAAGTCGGTTATCAGTAGCACGGTTCATATGTCCTCCTGAATGCCCAATACACCATCAGAAGTAGCCAAATAATCCGAAGATTCACATGGGAAAATGGATTTGGCATAATAGATCTGCCGCGTCAGTGAGTCGAAAACTGACGGTGTTGTTAAGATGCCTGCCTCTTTGTTACACGGAACCGGCGGCCAAATTGGTTCATACGTCCTTCGAACGGGGCCCAGTCATTCAAAGTACACGGTGCACCTTCATACTCGGACTGGCACACATTCCGCAAGATTTATCCTTTGTCAGAGACCAGAGATATCTTCAAACCGTACTGACAGCACGCCTAGCGTACGGCACGCTGTCAGGTGACCCGCTCACTCCCGTTAAAGCATTTGAAACCTCTTTCATGGCGGGGTGCTACACGATATGTCGGTATCGTCAAAAAACTTGCGACACTCCATAGGAGATCTTGTTGCCAGCCGCGGATCCACCACATTGTCGTAGTGCTATCGCCCTTTATCTGCGGCGACCTATTCGCCAGGGGAACTTCACAGTTAATCCTCACTTGGAAAACCTTTCCGTAATCCTGAGTCTAGGAACTCGTCTAGTGGCGTTGAGCCGACCAACCTGGCTGCCCGGGTACCGGGTTGTGATGGAAGGCTGCATTCTGCCTGGACTCGGTCACCTATTCGGTTCGCAGAAGGCTCTAAATACTCAACTCATGCACGACACCTTAACACAGTTATTCCCTTGGGCTACTCTGAACACGGCTTCATGCTGAGCAGTCTCAATGTTGATGCAGATTACATTTGTATGTAGGGGCTTAATGGGTGAAAACCTTGAATTAGCTTCCGTGCTACGAGTAAGTGACCACGCTACCACCGTCGTGTTTCGCTTCATTTGCAGCACTGAAGTGTCTCGCTTTGAGGGATAGAATGTGCCTAACCCGATGAACGCAAATCTTAAGTCACGTTTAGTGTGTCTGATATCATTCATGGGACTGACTCGACTGCTATTTGAATACTTGTTCCCATCTTGACGTAGCACTCAAGGTCACAATTTTCTATAAATCGAGCGCTATTTCCTCTGCTCTTGTCAGGTCGGAGGTTCAAATGAAACGTGCGGTATCTTATTTCGTAAGGTGTGCATAATCCGTTAAAGTTTAGAATGTGCGGTCGGGACATTCGTTCGAAGACGTTGGTGCTAACCAACACAACAGTTGTAATGCTGACCATGGTAGTGGACATTTCAGAAGAGAGTCTGTGCAGATCGGTTTATTTATCGCTCTTCGTTCTTGACCCAAAGCTATGGTTCATCCTATGCTGCCGATAGCTGATGTCTAAAGCTCTCAGATATCATCACAAACCTCAGAAGGCTTCTCGTTTACTTTGTTATCTCTTCGCATATTTGAATTCGAAACCGACTGGAAATTCTACACACGCACCAGAAGTCACTACACGGCTCTTAATCGGTAAGACCGTTTGTACTGCCAACGGCGGTGTGTAAATCAGTTTCTCTGGCTTGGAAAGCGCCTTATTCCTTGTGTCTTCCATTCACAAAGCAAGCGGAGCTGTTGTGATTCATTGGGCTCCACCAAAATTTACACTGAATCTGCTGACTGGCTACTATACTATCATCTTTTCACTCTTCTTTTTAGTGCCGAACATTGTTCTGACAGTGGCACTTCCACATTATGTGCACAGCTCACGCGTTTCCGCTGCACACGCTGGTCAGGTTGTCTGTGCCCAGTGATCGCAAGACATCTTCACGCTGATTCTACTCGGTTCCCTGAACACGTCACTAACCAAATCACCGAAGCACCGTGCTGTTTCCACGTGGCCTGACTTGTCTAACCTAACTACCGTATATAAGAATGGCTGCCGCAGTCTCCGTACTAATTATCGTTCTATAGCCGTTCTTCTCAGCCTAACCAGTGGGATGGAAACACTTATGCTTACTGCGATCTTCAACTGTTTGCCTACCAAAAACCTCTTCGCGCTGCCCAGCCTTTGTACAACAAACCTCTTGTTGGCTGCTGATCCAATGACTGGAGACGCTGATAAGTGCTCGGTTTTGGATGTATGACACTCGGCCTTCACCAAGGCGTCTGATTCCGTATTCCGCTGCTGATCGAGCTCCACCACCTTGGCGTGTGCGGCATCACACTGGTTATTGTACTCTTCTCTGACCAGTCGTCATCATGCTTGACTCAACTCTTGATTTTCTGGCCGTGGTAGAAGAAATAGCGTGGTGCCTCATGGCACGCTATATGAGGTAACTTCTTCAATTTCTTCATCGCCACCATTTGCCGATGATGTTCAGGTTTTTTGCGTATCGTCACTGCCCTCTAAAGATTCTGCCCTTTTACAAGACGTTTCGAACAAAATTTGTTTGTCTCAAGATGAACCTCTTTGAGTTTAATACTAACAATCGTAAGCTAATGCCTGTTCACACCTGTAGCACCGTCTTCCATCCAGTCCACTCATACTGAGATACTTGGTGGCTTTTGTTTCCAATACGCCCTTTGAACAGTCAATTAATTATCAAGGGGAAGGTGATAGTTTGGCATCTTTTGGACGATTTTTTGAAATACTTCACCGCACTTGCTTCAAGCCTCAGGGGACCTCACCTTTGGAGTGGGACTGCGACCTATTCCATAGAGATAAGACTCTCTTAAGGCTGTCAGGCGAAGAGCTACCGAAGCTTCTTTATGAATGCAAATTAGCGTGTGCTCCCTGGAGTTTCGAACACTTCCTGGTCTTAAACTACACCATCCATCCACGTAAGGTTTGATTGAACATTAAAGAGTCACATGCTTGTGTGCTGACAAAAAACATCGATGTGGCTTTTCTCACAACACGTTTGTAAAGCCTCGAACTCTGCCAGTTAATTTTATCTCTGTGGGTATATAGCCAAGTACCAAGTGACGTTTGCCTGTTTACTCCGCTTTTGTGCTCCGGCATGTTGTCAGTTTCAAGGGGCTGATCGTATAACTGGACCGTGCAAACGTCTATCTTCGGTGATCGATATCTCCAAATCGTTAAACCTTTGTGACGAGCACACTAATTCAGTAATGGCAAGGTTTGCCGATGCGTTTCCGGGATGGGCAGACTACCCACCATTCCGCATGACAGTATGGCTTCACAGACTTCGCTATCGCAGATGTGCCCGATGTTTGGCTTTACATTGCCCATCACATCATGCTTTATTTGAACCTGATATGTTGGACTGGAAGTGACAGTCTAGCTCCGGTGTTTGACACGTCATCACCATCATAGACCCCAACACATCAGTGGTTCTCACTGATGCTTTACTGTCACGTGTTTGACACAGATTCAAAGGGTGGAATATTTACGGTCAAACCTCACTCATCAAGGCATTCCTGGTGTATTGGCTAGAGTCCAGCAGAGGACAAGCACTTTTGAATGGTAATTCTGTCGGACTTGACCAAAAATCGTGATCAATTGTGCTGGTCGGTATCCAGTGCCAGGGACGACCGGATGGGTTCAACGAAAACAATGCACCTATCTCCAACTTGATGCGAGAGAAGAATGCGGTGTTTGCTCTATCCGCACTGAACTAAACAATGGAGACAAAACAACCATGTTCCGGAGTGATCACCGTCAGCTCACCGAACGGCTCCGCGGAATCATTGACGAACGACGGAAAAAGCATGCTGACCGCCGACAACATAGCGAGTTCTACGATTCCTCGAAGACAGTTTTTGGCCCACCCTCCCAGCCTGCCAAAACGCGGATTGATGTGGACTCCGGATTTTATTACACTCCGCCGGAGGATATCTTGAAATGTCACAACGAGGCTGGAATTTGACACGGTGTGACGGCTTGCGCATCTCGATGACCTATTGGGCTAAAAACTGGGCGGTGTGGCCGCCACAACGACAGAGGCACTCATACCAGGCAAGCCAATAGGTAGAGGTCTGACAAACCAGAGTCTTCTGGTCATCCAAGTTGGGATTTAGATGGAAGCTGGCTTTTTTTCGGAAAAAGTACCAGTTCAAGTACACTGCCACCTACGTCCTGCCTTGCGGTGCAGGCTTTTGAGTCAGAGTTTGGTTGCGAACCCCAATCGTTCGCCTATCCAGGTCTGGACGCCCTGGCAGTATCTCAGCTCACACACGACCATGAATCCTCATAGCATTCTTACTTCCATAAGGTGTCGGTCGTTTCGCTGTGTAAACCGAGCCACTCTCTCTCTCTGCTGTATACAGCAGGGTGGATAGGCGAATACATGCTACTGATCACCCCTTCTCCACCGTCCTATCCAATGTAGCTCTCAGGCCCCCCTCCCCCGAACTTCACTCCTCGTAATTACTCTGCAGCTCCCACAATAGATATTCCAAGTCATAGTAACACTGTGTCGGTAAGTCTCATCTTTTACTATCCAGCCTCAGGGATTCCTTGTCCCTCCCTTAGACCTAGAACGTGGATCAATATGGCTGTCTCCAAAGATCGCACTCTAACACAGATAAGTCAACAGGCTGCCCTCGCACAAACGTCAGACTTGTTGGATGTCGATTTCTGCTGCATTTCGGAGATGAGAGTCTAGGACAGTCACCCAGTGGAACTAATAGCATCCACATTGTCTCCCCGACACTTGTTACACAATTCGGTGACTCCGTGGCCACCGCTACCGGTAAGGCTGGAGTAGATATCGTCCTCAATACGACGGCCTCGACCGCACTAGTAGACTGGTTTCTTGTGCCGTCCGTTTGGCAGGTTCTGTTAGGACCAGTTCTAGATGCAAAACCTTCCGAAATCTTTTCATCGTGCTTACTTATGCTCTAACTGACTATAGTAACGCCGTCGTCAAGAACGCTTTTTATTCGGATCTGGCTACTGTCCTTCGGTCGGCGCATGGTTCTGGTATAGTCGTTCTGGCGGATATGAACAGCCAGGTCGACCGCCTTGGTGAGGTGGAGTCTCGTTTAGGTGGCAGGTTTGGGATAGCATCACAACTCTCGGATAATGGTGGGTAGCTGTTACTGCTGTGCACTGAGCATACGCTATTTTTAGTTAGTACTAGTTTTAGACATCGTGCACGTCATTGTCATACTCGATGCCCGCTTTTCCCGAATCAGGCCTGGTCTCAGATAGACCACAGGCGTTAGTTATAGATCGCGTAGTTCGATTCAGGACTGTCGTTCTTACTGGATCACATACTTGGAATCGGACCATGCTTTGATATGTTTTCTTTCCGTTCTTCCCTTTGGTGGGCAACGACCCCATAGACAGCAACGACTAGCTGTTGAAAAACTCGTTATACCTGCAATAAAGCGTAATTACCAAACCAGCTCAGAAAACTCTCTTAGTAGTTCTCACTCTGAAGATCCTGATAGCTGCTCGACCCAAATCTCACAGACCACTCGTGAAGCAGGCACTGTAGCTGATAAGTTGGATGAACAAACATTGGATCTCGGAGGTGTCCTTGGAGTTGTTAGAAGCCAGACAGAACATTTCTTTTGACAGTTAATGTTAACAAATCTAGGAGAGGTATCCGTAGGAAACTGAAACGTAACCTAAGGGCTGATCGCGAGGCTTGGTTAATGGATGAAGTTAGAGAAATGGAGACCGCTTTTACTTCAGGGAACACCGGGAAACTCTTTAATCTTATCCGTGCTACTGGTCTATCAGTGAAGTTACCAGCTAGACAGATGGCACATTCATCTATAATAAGTCCATAAGGTTAGAGCGGTGGGTGGAACACTTTGCCGATCAGTTTAGCTGGCCTCTTGCTTCTGCTGTGCTGCCTCCTCAAACGTGTACTCTAGCACCTTGGTCGGCAGATTTCGAACCAACCATTAGGGCTAAGATCCGAATTTGCATTTCGACCCTCAGACGTAATGAGGCTTCTGGTTCAGATGACCTCGTGCGAGGAATTTTCGAAAAAGTTGGGGGAGGCGTTGGTAAGTTGTTTGGTTTACGTATTTCAAATTGTACGGACGACGGAAACCATCCTTCCATGTTGGGGTTACTCGATAATAGTTTACATACTCAAGACAGATATCTGAAGCTGTTGCGAAAACCATAGAGGAATTAGTTTCATCCCAGCCATTACCATGGTTCTGGCATTTGTTATACTTCGTCGACTCACTGCATCTCGGGAGGGAAAACCAGGTCCAGCAGGCAAGGTTTCGCCCTGGGGGATGTATGGATAACGTTTTTACTCTTCGTCAAATTGTGGAACAGCGTTATTTGTACCGCCGTCAAGTAATTTCCGTTTTTCTTGACCATAAAGTTGCGTTCTGTTCGGTGGATCGATCTACATTTCTAGAGTCGCTTAAACACAGGAGCGTACCGAACAAATATGTGATCGTACTGTCGGCGCTTTATTTCCCTGCTTCAGGTCAGGTTAGAGTTTACGGTAGTCTGTCTAACAGTTTCAGCACCATGAGCGGCGTACGACGAGGCTGTTCACTTTCACCATTTTTGATCAATTTTTGCACAGACGACATAATGGTGGGCTGTCTGTGTCACTCATAAGATGCAAACGTGGACGTCTCACGTGGAGGAAAACTGACTGATCTTGGTTATGCTGACGACAAGGTGTTGCTGTTTGACACTTTGCAAGCAGTACATTCTGCTAAATGCTTTGAAATGCGCTTTGCTGCCTCAAAATGCCAAGTGATTCTGCAGGATTGCTGTCATAACGTAGATTTATTGTTATATGATGAAGTTATGGAGGTTGTTGACCGGTTTGTTTACCTAGGAAGCGCATAAGCGGTGGCAGAGGTCTGTGGAATGAAGTGGAAGCGCGTATCTCTAATGTTAAGGTGTTTTTCGTTAATCTGGGACGCCTCTGGCGACAGTGAGCAACAGTGAGGGCTGTGTTGCCTTACGGTAGCGAAACCTGGTCGCTCTGAGTGAAGATGTGAATCGTCTTCAGGTGTTTGACGACTGATATTCGCACTCGATCGCTCGTATCGAGTGGCACCAACGAGTAAGTAACGAAGAGGTTGCGGGGCGAGTATTTGATAGTGATAATCCAGCGGGTTCTTCCTGCTCACTCATTATATTTGCACAGAGTTAGGTGGTTAGGTCATGTGTTAAGGATGTTACATAGTCGCCGATGATGCGGCCGACCGATGTAATGTGCGGGATGGTGAGATGATAACGGCACAGAAAAATGAAGTCATTCACCCAGGAGTCGGCCACCTAAGATCGGTTCGATCTCTTGCACTAAGACCCTCGTGGCTCATAGTCGGTGGCTGGAGACGTTAGGTGATATGGCGACTAATCGAGCTCAGTGGTGTGAATCTTGCTTTTGTTTGGCAGAGTTGTCTGTGAAGTGAGTGTATTTAATGGTGCGTGGCAGTGAGTGAAGCAGTGATGTTGATAACACCTTACTTTCACTTACAGTTCGGTTGCTTGTTTTCAAGGTGTACGCACCTTGAGTTTGAATATTTGAACATAGACGTAGCTATCTTTTTTAGTGGCCACGTCTCATCCCCTTCTTTTTGCTCCTTTGTTCTTTAACAGGATTTTCTCTCGCTCTCTCTGCGTGGTTGTGTGGCGGTTAAGCTTAATTGCAAACCACTACTGAATTGCTGTCTATGGTGATGATGATGACATCTTGAAAGTCTGACGCAAGCACTTTGATAGTTTATCAAATCGTCCTGCTACCATTTATTGAGTGACCGTGAATGATCTGCCACAACAAGGTGTCAAAGTTTCACTTGCTGTTGCTCAAGATTTGGCAGGTAGGCGGAGAGCTGTTGGGTAGCTACAAAACGGAAAGGCTGAAAGTGGGATTGCTATGGGAAATTCTGAAGAACAGCAGACCAGATTTAGAACGTGCTTTGCCCCAATCGGTTAACTTCCTCTGGGAACAGGAAGTAGTCCCTTGTCTTTCTACCAAATCGAAAAAAAACAGTATAACGATGGCCTTAGCGGTACCGTGCAATGTCAGTTTGTTGGAAAAACATCACTTCTTTTATAGATGAACAACATTAGTTACAGTTGCTATCAGGTAAAAAGTGTTCTTGAGTTTTGATTGGACAGTTCTTTGCTACTTTCCACAACTGTGCATCGAGCGACTCAGCCATTTGAATCCGTTACACATTTAAAGAGCAGCTGATCGCTGGTTTTGATTGGTTGGCGCTGACCGACCACAATTCTGTCGGCAGCAGCTTGTGCGTGAACTGTGATTAACTGAACCTTCTCCGGTTAAGAAACCGCTCCAGTCCAATTTCAGCGTAGTCCCTCAAGCGTTCAAGAGTACCATGATCGTAATTTTGTTCGAAAATAAGTGTATCAGGCAGAACACCGTCAGTTATAGGGACATCAATCGTTTGAGCCGCGTTACAAAAGCGCCGGAAGAATTCTTCTAAACCGACTAAATGTGGAGATTGTGGAGACCAGTGTTCCTGGGGAGCAGTGCGGATTTCGAACGAGTGGCAGTTCGGTCGACCTGATGTTCGCTGCCGGGCAGACCCAGGAGAAGTGTCGTGTACGTAGCCAGTTGTTGTACGCCGTCTGTAGAGTTCGCTAATGCGTTTGATTTCGCGAGCTGTAAAGCTCTGTAGATAGTGCTTGGTAAGTACGGGTGTCAAGGTATGTTCGTCAGTTTGATTAGACTTCTGCCTGTGGACTTGAAGAGGAGGGTATAATGGAGTGGATCAACCTCTGCTGATTCTGACTTTGTCACTGTCCTTGCTCAAGCCCTGTTTACTTTATATCTGACTGCCATGCTAACAGTTGCCGCCCAAAACTTGGAGGACGACGTTAAGTTTGACTACTGCACTGATGGTCGTTCATCGGATCTTCTAAGATTTGGCGTCCCAAGCCGGCTACGCACTTCAACGATGCGCTTTCCTCTTCCCGCAGATGATAACGCGCTATTTACGTACAACGAAGATGAATCGAGTGACCACGGCTTTTGTGTCCGTGGCATCCAAATTTTGCCTGGAAATCAATACAAGTAAGACATTTTCCACATTTCAGCCCTCTCCAGGCAGAGGTGCTGTGCCTACACCTCGAATCCATATGAATATAGACGAGGTGGATATCCGTACAGACTCCTGCCACTTGGGTAACAATCTGTCAACCGATCTGTCCGTCGACTACGAGTTGCGATCTCGTGGCGAAGGCTGGCGCTATTTTCGGACATCTTGAAATACGTGTCTGGAAGAACCGCAGTCTGAAACTGGAAAACAGACTGCCCATCGCCACTCAGTGGTGTTATCTAAGCTGTTGTACGGCAGTGGAGATTGGACGTTGTATCAAGGAAATTTGTTGTTTGAACTGCATCCATTCGAAATGCATAAGACTCATCTTGGATATTCGGTGGTGGGACATGGTCCCGAACATTGCGCCAATTCGGCGAACGGGTGCGCACTGTAGTGAAGTCATGTTTACGATCAATCAGCTTCGTTGACTAGGACACGTCTGTAGGATTGGTGATGAGCGGATTCCGAAGCAGCTGCTGTAGGGGTAATTGCAAGTAGATAAGTGAAATCCTGGTAGGTAGAATCCGCGTTATCGGAGTGTTATCCAACCATGTTTTTCGCATTATATTGGGAGGACGTGGTCTGGAACCAGACTGCCTGGAACGATACGATCAGGACGTACTTCGAAAGTTTCAATGAGTAACAGTTGCGGGACTAAAAATTGAAGCTCGCTGTACGCAAAGGAACGCTAAGTGTCATGAGTTGGCTTCAGTGAATGCGGTCACGGGTGTGCTAGCCGTCTCTGAGTAGTTGGTCGTTAACGTCTTCCCAGTATACCTTCGGTAAGGAGATGGCGAGTGCTCAAGTAGGTTTTATGGGTTTCATCCTTTTTTCGTTCGTATCAGCCAACGACCGTCGTCACTTGGTAAATCACCTGTTTTGCTTTAGCAAATCCTGGGCCATTGTAGCCTCCTAAGTTTTCGTTTCTTCAGCATTGTTGATACATTGTATGATGAAATTCCCGTCTGTTTTTCAGTCCTATCTCAGATTTTCCTTTTTTTCTTCTCCCTATCTTTTTCAGCGTGGCGTAACATATTGAGCTAGTTCTTACCTTATATTTTATGCATCTTTATTCCCAACTTAGATCTTACCGTTAGAGTCTCTGTTTGCTTTCCGAGTTAAGGATCTCACTTTCATACTAGTTTACTTACTGGATAATCAGGATTAGCCGGTTGGACGCAAAATCTCCCGGTCTTATTATTTCGAGTTTTCACCGGACATGTGCCGTGTGAATGAAACCGCAGGTAATACATCGTAAGCCGCCTCTGGTGAATGTTATGCGCAAACGTCCTTTGGCTTTGGTTACTGTGACAAGCTAATCCGACAATGGGTGTGCTCGTTTTGTCCAACCGTTTCACTCGATCGTGTACAACTGGGCGGTGGCACCTGTGTTCAGGTTATGTTGACATTTCACCCTTTCTTTTTCGTTAAATATTCTGGCCTTGCCGAGCCATTGAGTTGTTAATTGCTATTGAGCGTGTGTCTGCAAAGCTTTTAGATTCCGAGTAGCCGTTCTACTTTCGGCGATTATTTCTCTAGCGAAATCACCACAATGTTTGTTCGCTATAGTCGAGGGGTTCTACCGCATGTCAGCTGAAATGGAGAATTCCTTGTGTTCGTCTGAAGTGACGCACGGTTGGCCGATTACACCGATGGTAATTCGGTTTCTCAGTGGGCTGTCTGGGGTCATGGCCGTTCTTTCATTGTTCGGTTGTTTTTCCCGATGAGCTCATTCGTTTGCGGTTTAATTGATGCCATCTGTAAGCACTCGTTTCCAAGTTGCTACATGAGCATTCGAAGCTCCTTGCATTCAAAGCATGGTTTCTGGTCTACCAGGGTAGTGCTTGGCACTCTGAAGTTCGACTCCACACACTTCATCACTCTCTCTCTCTCCCAGTAGACGGTTTTTGTTCCAGGAAGTCAGTCGCCATCACCGGAACTTATTGATTACCCCCTGTGATCACTGGAAATGGAGCATGAAATTTTGGCGACGTTTGTTGGTTTATTATGGACCCATCCAAGTTGGAATTGTTATTGAAGCAGCAGCTTAAGCTGATAGAGATACTTGCGAAGTCCAAGGAAACCTCCACACGACTTACATCTATGGACGCACCGTCGATTGATGCCTTGTGCGTGTATATATCAGAATTCCATTACGATCCTGATTCAAATGTTACACTTGACACTTGGTTCAGGCGTTATGAGGATTTATTTACAGTTGATTTATCTGGCCACGACGATAAATGGAAAGTCAGACAGCTACTTCGTAAGCTCGGTGAAGCTGAATTAGACAAGTATTGCAACAGTATTTTGCCTGATAAACCTCGAGACCGCAATTTCAAGGATACTATCCAGTCGCTTTGTCATCTGTTCGGTGATCAATCTTCCCTGTTCAGTATTCGTTACAGATGTCTCAAGCTGGCAATGAACGATTCTGGTGACTTCCTGACGTATGTTGGTCTGGTAAATCGTGAATGTGAACGCTTCAAGCTAAAGTCCCTGACGGACAATCAATTCAAGTCGCTGATGCTGATATGCAGTCTCCAATCTCCAAGGTTGGTTGATATACGCACCCGGTTGCTGAACCGTTTGGAACAGGAACCCAATATCACCTTGAACGACATGGCTGCAGAGTACTAACGACTGGTGAACTTGAAGCACGACACCACTCTGGTCCAGTCTGGGGGCCAAGGTGGTACCAAAGTTCATGCGGTTCAACATCCTTCTACTGCCAAATGGCGCAACCCCGGCCCGTCACACGATACACCATCTGATCCGAACGGTCCGAAAACTGGAAAGAAGCCTCCGACAGCATGTTGGAACTGTGGAGCCTGGCACTTCGTCAGGTTCTGCTCATTCAAACAACACAGATTTCGGCAATGCAATTCAGTCGACCATAAAGACGGATATTGTCATTTAGGTCTGCACTTGCTGGTTCAAGGTCCAGATCGAAGTCACGATCCACAACAGTCAACAACAAAAAGACCTTGATGGCACTCTTCCGAGTCAACGCCCCAGGCCGACGAAAGTTCATAACCCTTCGTATTAATGGTCAACCAGTCCAGTTACAGTTAGACACTGCTTCCGACATAACTATCATTTCGGAGAAACTCTGGCACACGCTCGGGCAACCTCCGGTACAAGAGGCCAAACTGATCGCCATCAGTGCATGTGGTGGTCACATTCCACTCACGGGTCAACTGCACTGCTGCGTTTTATTCCATGGTAAAACGTTTCACGGATCCTGCTTCGTGACAACATCAGAACTCAACCTACTTGGCCTCGATTGGGTTTGGCGGACACTCCCATCAACACAATCTGTAATCACGTGATTCGCGCTTTGTCCGATCAACAAGCAGCCAAAAACCTCCCTCACTTGGCAGCGGTACCATGGCCGCAACCCGACAAACCCTGTCCTCGGCTACACATCGATTACGCTGGTCTCATCAACAGAGTACATTATCTGGTTCTCGTGGATGCCTACTCCAAATGGCTGGAGATCGCCGCTGTATCTCCCCCGACCACATCAGAGACCTGGCACTTGTTGGAGAGAACATTTTGCCAACATGGACTCCCGGAGACTATCGTATCAGACAATGGCACACAGTTCACGTCAGAATTTTTGCACGCTTAATGCCATTTGTCACATACGTTCTCCACCCTACCATCCCCAGTTCAACGGTCAGGCTGAACGATTCGTAGATACTTTCAAGCGAGCGCTACTCAAGTCACGGGGAGAGGGAACGTCGGAAGAGATCCTCCGGAAGTTCTTGATTGCCTACAGAACCACTCCCAACTGTGCCACACAAATCAGCTGTCTCCCACAGAAGCACTCATGGGCAATACACCACACCATGCTGCCGAGAACCACGGCTTATGAAAAGACGCCACCGGCGAAGTATGGGTCTTTATTCGAAGTGGGGTCAGGGGTGTACGCCAGAGATTACCGAGCGAATGATGAAACATGGAAACCTGGCCTCAAGAGGAAACATACTGTGCGCTTCAAATTGAATCCCAAGAACCCCAGATACTAATATTCCGAAAAGGGGAGGTGTTGGGGATGTCACATACCCCGAAGAATCTGTCCACTAACTGGAATGAGCATTTACTGTTTTCTCTTGTAAAGCCGAATTCCTTTGTTGTACCATCATTTTTTTACGTCTGGAGCCGACTCACATACTGGACGCCAGTCAGCTTGTTTTTTTCACCCGATCGCTTGAGGGGCTGTAAAAACGCAAGAGCAGCATTTTGTACTTTGACTTCGGCTTTTCGGCGTTTTGGCACTTAAACTTTGGCACTCGGGCTGAGACAATAAACGCTCTTTTCGGGAGACCAGTGTTTTTCCTTCGAAGTCGACTTTGGGGGAATCTATTCTTCGGGGTAAAACAGCGCGTACCATATCACTGCGTCGTAGGAATCGTTCCAGCTCAATTGCATCCACTCGGTCATTCCGCGATATAACAGAAATCCACCGAACGGAGTTCTCCGATTTCGAGGAAAGGTTTTGGCTATAACGGCTTGTAGGTTCCTTTACTGACGCCTTCATGTAAGTCAAGTTGTTGGCGGACAAGTACGTGGATCGTCACCTTTTCTTTCCTCCTCGACCAGTATACTCCTTGCTTCAGTAGATCGTACTTTCTGGTACGTCCAGTGTATTGATGGGAAAAGCACTTTTTCCCAAAAAAGCTCGCCATATTTCCCAAGGGAAATAGATGCTTCGATTTTGAGAACTCGAATGCCCGCCATCATTCTAGAAGATTCGAGTTCGCGCGCTTGCCTCTGATTGGCCCGTTCAGTGTCCTAGGCCCAAGGCCACCGAAAACCTATAAATACAGCCGTTTTGAGCCACTGTTTTGCCTTCGGGCTGAGCAGCAAATAAAGCTCGTTTGAAGGCCGTCTTTTTCCTTTCTTGTTGGGGGGTTCTAAGTTGCGAGAGTTGGGTCCGAGTACTTGCGTTCCGATTATTCGTATCGTTTGCGATATCGTTGCGTTTCATTCGTGATCGTGATACTGCTCGCGGTCTTCCTGTCCGTTCTTGCCTTCCTCTCTCAGGGGGTCGTAACAGTTGGCGACGGTGTCATTTCTGATCAATGGCGTTGGACGTTGATGACGTTAAGCTGCTGTTGCAGCAACAGATGAAGCTTATGGAGATGCTTGCCCAACGGTTGTCCAATACAAGTATGGGCCAACCCGCACAATCTGGTGGTGCGCAATCTGTGGACAGTTTGGCCATGGGTATCTCCGAATTCGTCTACGACCCGCATGCGAACGTGACATTCGATTCTTGGTTCCGTCGGTACGATGACCTGTTTCGTATCGAATTTGCCAACCAGGACGATTCGTGGAAGGTCCGGCTTCTTCTCCGCAAACTTGGCCCTGCGGAGCACGAACGGTACGCCAATTTCATTTTGCCCAAGAGCCCATGCGATATCAATTTCAATGAGACGGTCAGTATTCTGTCGCAGATATTCGGTGACCAGTCATCTCTATTCAACTTGCGGTACCACTGCCTCAAGCTGACCAAACGGGACTCGGATGATCTTGTCACCTATGCTGGCATCGTAAATCGCGAATGCGAGAAGTTCAAGCTATCCTCCCTCACGGAGGATCAATTCAAATGCCTCATCTTTGTCTGCGGCCTCCAGTCCCCCAATGATGCTGACCTCCGTACACGCCTGCTCAATCGGATCCAACAAGACGAGTCAGTTACCCTTCAGGATCTCACCACTGAAGGTCATCGACTGCTGAACCTGAAACACGACTCTGCCTTGGTCCAGAATCCTGCTCAGTCCACAACCTCTGTCAACACAGTTTCATATCCAAGGCAAAAGCAACAACTTTCCCACACGAGCCGCCCAAGGAACCCTCCCTCCAAGAAGTCGCCGCCCTCTCCATGCTGGCACTGCGGCGCATGGCACTACACGCGTTACTGCCCCTTCAAGCAACACCGCTGTCAGCGTTGCAAAAAGGTGGGCCACAAAGACGGGTATTGTCAATCACGTACTCCGGGCAGTCAACGCACAACTAAGAAGCGGCCACGCCCACCTCACTCCAAACCAAGTACGAGGTCCAACAGCTTACTTACCTCTTTCAAAGTCGATGTCGTTTCACGCAGGAAGTTTGTGTCCGTACTGATCAACGGACACCCAGCTCGTCTGCAGCTCGACACTGCATCCGATATTACAATCATTTCCAATCGCCTGTGGAAAGCAATTGGCCGCCCGCCAGTCCAGCTGACATCCCTTTCCGCCACCAGTGCCTGTGGTGGTACAGTGCAATTAACTGGGCAATTGCATTGTCGTGTCAGTTTCAAGAACAAGACCATTGATGGAGTTTGTTACCTCTCCGATGCAAATCTCAATCTACTTGGTCTCGACTGGCTTGAACAACTCGGCCTGACAGAATTATCAATCACACATATTTGCAATCGACTGCAGTCCTCTACAGCGAAGCCACCGTACCACCCACAATCGAACGGTCAAGCCGAGCGCTTCGCCGACACATTCAAGAGAGCTCGTATGAAATCTCGCGGGGAGGGACCGACCAAAGAAGTGCTGCAAAGGTCCTTGCTCACTTACAGAACCACCCCGAATCCGGCGATTCCCAGTGGACTTTCACCCGCCGAAGCTCTCATGGGCCGCAAGCTGAGGACCACATTCGACGCCATGCTGCCAGTAGAAAAACCTCCCGAAGATAAGAAGCTGCTACCCCGACGTAGATTTGCCGTCGGTGATCTAGTTTACGCAAGAGATTATCGGCCAGGTCACTCCCACTGGATAGCAGCGACGGTCAAGCATCAGAGCGGCTCGGTCCTCTACGACGTCAACGTCGGAGGCGACATATGGGTGCGCCACGCTAACCAACTTCGCCCACGCTATTCCGCAAACGCTGGGCGAGCAGAGAACCAAATGCCACTGGACTTACTTCTCGACACTTTCGAGATCAAGCGCCCAACACAGCAAGTTCCCGCGACCGTTACCCCAGCGACCTCAACGCCGAGACCGAACAGGGAGCTGATTGCCTTGCAACCAAGACGATGGACGGACCGAAAACGCAAGCCCACTTGTCCAATGCAGCTCGACCCACGAAAACGGCGGTACCAATAAGTCTCAACAGGGGAGGTGTTGGGAAAAGCACTTTTTCCCAAAAAACTCGCTATATTTCCCAAGGGAAATAGATGCTTCGATTTTGAGAACTCGAATGGCCGCCATCATTCTGGAAGATTCGAGTTCGCGCGCTTGCTTCTGATTGGCCCGTTCAGCGACCTAGGACCAAGGCCACCGAAAACCTATAAATACAGCCGTTTTGAGCCACTGTTTTGCCTTCGGGCTGAGCAGCAAATAAAGCTCGTTTGAAGGCCGTCTTTTTCCTTTCTTGTTGGGGGGTTCTAAGTTGCGAGAGTTGGGTCCGAGTACTTGCGTTCCGATTATTCGTATCGTTTGCGATATCGTTGCGTTTCATTCGTGATCGTGATACTGCTCGCGGTCTTCCTGTCCGTTCTTGCCTTTCCTCTCTCAGGGGGTCGTAACATGTATGCCATCTCATGGCAGCCTGTCACTAATTTTCTTATCGTCTCGCTGCCAGGTTAATATCTGGTATTGTTCAGACCAACTCTAAACGACCGTACTACCCTGCTCGACCCAGTGACTGTCTCAGCATGCACTCAGACTGTCCTGTCCAGTTGTCATTGGTCTCTTTCACAGTGACTTAATATCACTTTGACCAATCTTGTGACCTAGTAACATCACCGATAACCTTCCCAGCGTTGATCCGAAAGCCCAGTGTTCTGCACTTCCAGAATAGCATATGTATATGCGGCTTTCTCCGATTCGGTATTATTATATGCCACAAGGTCGTCCCCATATACCGCTACACCACCCGGTCGTTATAACTATGGAACTGTCAGACGTCGAAATCTGAGCTGTGTTCTGGATAATCCAAACGGCATTCACCTGAATTGACGCAGTTTTTTGCCCACCGTGAATGTAGTTCCCTGACGACCCGCAACTTTGATTGTCACCTGCCAGTATCCGGAGGGCAGTTCTAACACTGTAAGCAACTGCACCTGGTGAAACCTATCGAGATCAGCAACGGATAGTACTGGTACAACTATACTCTACATTACTCCGATCGGTATTTTTCGTTGGATTTCTTCACCAAGGAGACAAGTGATTTTAGCGAGCTGTTGACTTCCTCGATATCACCCTCATCCCAAATGTGTAGTTGATTTTCATTTGCTCTTTGGGGTGCACCGGCAAGTTGTGGGGTACGTTCTGCCAGAATGCCCCAGTTGTTCGCAATTTGTGTGCAGTCCACTTGCAGGAACCCTATGGATCCTCGTTCCTCGTGAATAATTCAGCACATTTTTCGGTCGTAGACCGGAATTAAGGGCTGTGCAACAAAGAGGCCTTGACCGTACACATTTGGTTGACGTTATTCTGTTGCTGGCTCTTGAGTGTCAGGAAACTTCACCTAGTCGACAGTTCCTTGAGCTTCAAGCCAATCGTGGCATCTGTTACAACTAGAAAAGTGGCTCCAAGGGTCGCCTGCCTGCTTTCTGGATACACATTAAAACGCCGTTCCACGGTTTGTTTGTCAATACGCATTCTTAATTCTTCCATACTAACAACGAGAGGGTTATGGACTCCAATTGTTCTAGTCACCATCAATAACGGGTGTACGTTTCCCTTTCCTCTGCGGTTACCAACGAAATAACCCTCTCCCCTATTGACCAAGCATTGTTCTATATTCCCGTCAACCGTAACATATGCCTAAATGACTCCCATCGTTAGGTGACCCATTCAACGAAAATAAAATCATGGAACACTGTAAACCCCTTAAACCATCGGTTGGCGCACTCCCTCTACCAGTGTCCCATACTACAGCTGAATCAGGTTCCTTGCTTTTTCTTCCGTAATGACGTTCTCAGTGGGTAAGACATCCGCTGCTACTCGCTGCATTATCCCCTTCATTTCTCTCAGTATCTTGTCCAGTTTGAGTGGCGCGCTGTCCAATCATGCTTGCAGAGTGGCGGTGAACATACAGAGGTCCGCTCTTTGTCCATTCCAGGTTGCTTTGAGCAGCCGCAACGCCTTTTGGCGGTCGACTGGGTTGTTTGACGTAGACACCAGCGCCTCGTTCATAATAGCCCGCTCCATCTTCGTAAGGATTCTTCCCACTGTGTCCAGCACCGCCTTCTCCCTGTCCTTCATCATTGTCTGTATGGCGGCCAGCGTCGTGCATTCGGTCGACTCCGACCACCTCAACCATGTCCTCGATGTCTTCCAAAGAATTCCGTACGTCTCCATTGTTGAATGGCCACGACGGATAGATGCTCATCCTTGGTCTCGTTTAGATACTTATGGTTGCAGAAGACACTTGTCTTGGGTGGTTGTTTATCTGTGGATACCTATTAGAAACTATGTATGTGTACGCAGACGCGAACGTAATTACTATTTTTGCACGGCTGAAGTGTGTCAGCGTTAACACACCGCCACTCCCTTTGTTGACACGTCCCTCGCACGGTGTATATACACTTTTCAAATCTTCGCTTGCAACTATTGACCGTACTGTCACTGGCAACTGGCCCTTAATTTCTGCGCTTTCGACCCATGCCACACAGCACATTGTCGACGTTGTACATTATAAATCAGTGCGAAGCAATATACAGCGGCCCTATAGCGATACAATCGAATAAAAAATAAACCGATAGTTAGCACATCTTGGTTAGCTCGGACTTAGTTTGAAGAAGTACGCCTGTTACCCTCAGTTCGCTGTACTCGTGTATGTGCGATGGTCAGAGGTACATACACTCAAAATAAACGAGGCAATTCGTTTTTTACTTCTTGGTGCCGATCCATTGTGTAACTGCTGAGTGTCATCCAGTCAAAATTTCCCTTCACTCCTGAGTCTGTCGACCTCGGCATGCTGATCGTCGAGCATCGACATTGACTACTAAATCACAATCTTGCAAAAAGTTAGACGATGACGTGTCCGCGTGGGAACTCGAGAGTAAGCGCTTCAGAGGTAGCATGGACATACCCACACTTCATGCTGTTGATGGTCAGTTCCACATGTCAGCTGCTATCCTCTAAACCAGAAGGTTTAAGTTAGACTTTCTGTATCACATCATGAGTTGTCTTAGCTACAACGCCTTGCTGCAAGAACGTTCACAACCAAAACTGTCCGCCCAGGTGACAATGATTCGGTCGACTGATGAGACCCCGAGTGGGCGTTTAAGTGACCTTCGAACAAAGGCAATGCTGTTTCCCGGCGAATTCATACAGATTACGTTGCTCACTTTTGGTCCAATTGTGTACGGTACTCAGGGTCTAGTGTCAAGCCAAGCGTAGTGGTGACAGATACAACGGGTTTAGGCGATCAGCGGTTGATCGAACAATGAATGGCATTTGACAAAGGTCACGCGAGCGACAGACAGCGATCAATAAGTGCACGTAGATAAACGCATAGTGAATCCAGAAATGGTCGTGCATTTTTCCGTGTTTTCCAAGCCGGCTAGCCAATGTAAATTAGTTCCATCCTGTTTGTTTCGTGTCCAAGTTTGCGTGTATGGTTTGCATGAAATAAAAGCTGAAGACATCCCACTTTATTTTTGCTTGAAGCTGTATGGTCACCAAATTTACTGAAATTTGTTTGATTTTTTGTGCGCACCACTTTTCTTCCATTTCAAATCATGCATTCCCTCGCGCGAACTTTTGGTAGTTCTTTTCAGATATTCGGTTTATTGACAGATGTCTTTTTGTATACGCCAGCCTAACATATCACATAAGTTTTCGACGGAGTGCTTGTATAATGCCATAACATCTTGGACTCAGGTTTCCGCCTGTCAAATTGTTCCCTTCGTCGTAGTCAGAAGGCGCCTCTTCTTGTTGGTTTATACCCAGTATATTACTTACCCAGAGGGATTGTCACTTGCGAATAACTGAGCGAAGTTCACAGATTGACTGCGTCGACTAACTAATGGTAGTCGTCCTTCATTTGAACAGTACAGTGATAAGCCGAGTAGATGTGGTCCGAAATGCACGCCAATGTAAGCTATTGCTGATGTCCTTTTAGCTTTGATGTGGCCGTTCATCTAATCTATCCACGTGAAGTATGACGGGTTCCTACTTGTCCCACGCAAATCATCCGTACAGGTGTATTTGTTGTCTGCACCTGCATGCCAACAGTTGACGTCCCAGTTGCAAGTCCAAGGGGGTTATCGCGCGTATGTGGTTCTCTTACTAGTTCTGAGATCCCCCATTATGGCCACCATTATAGTGGTGGACAGCACTTCAGCGATTTACGTCGGTTGGATGGAAGAACCCACCATGAGCAGGAAGCGAATGAAATCTTTGGGATGGACCCTGGTTGCGAAAAATACCTGTCTAAGATGAACGCTTTTATTTTGGAACATGTGCATTCCGTGGTCAAACAATCAAATTGCAAGTGGGAGGACGACGGTATCCACTGGAAAACTTCTCTGAAACTTTCAGTACCCCTACTGCGTTACGCCAACCAACGGCAACATCCACACTAATGAACTCGATTAGCTGCCAGTCGGCCGCTACATCGACAAACAGTGTTCGGTGTGGCAGACGTGTAGTCGTTGTCTGTGTAAACGGCCCAACCATCTAATCCTTTGCACCCTCGAAGAGTGAGCAACTGAATCTGCTCGACTGTTGCTGCCAAATAACCGCTCCGTCATCTCATTGTTTACTTGCTGATGCCAACCGAAACAAGCAGCTGAACGCGGAAATCTATGGTTGAGTATTTGCATACGGCTTACGTCTATTCATGTAGATACTCACGTTCCACAGCCGTGTAACGGTCACTGTATTTGTACTACCCTCTGGTTCTATATGGATGCCTTAAGTTAACCAATGCCGCCGTAGCCCATTAAATACGGGCTTCTGTCCCATTTTACATACCTCCATCGCTACCGCTACGGCTTCCCAAATTGGCAGACCGATCGAAAAACCGTATGCCTTCATCTCGTCTCACCAAATCAATGTGAACACATCTGTGTGGGAAATAATTTTGCGCATTTAAAATGTGAAACACATTTCGATACATCGGATAGAGCGCGCGACATTGTCGAACATCCTCTGTAATTTTCGAAAACCTTCACTAGCTTACCTTGTCAGTGTATTCAATCTCGATCAATCCTTATACCAGGCTTAATGCCTTGGACATCCCTCCACTGGTTTGTCTACGAAAAGTTGAACAAACAACAAGATCAGGCGACTGAAGTGTTCTGCTTTGACCGGTCAGTTTGCTAGATGGTTCACTGTAGACTGTAACCTGAACTGGGATCTAGGGATAAACTACCGATTGTATGTTTGCGCACTTGTTCGATGCACTCCTGTGTTCGAGTGATCCCTAGAATGCGGATCGATCCAATGAATTGTATATACCCCCGGAAGAAATAGTTATTGTTGCCCTCCATGGGACGATAAGAACTAGAGGCTGAACCGTGAGCAACAGGACATAACAGGATAGTGTTATGATGGTGGACTCTGGATACCGCCAGAACGTCTAGACCTAGAGAGAAGAGCATTTGAGATTCTCAATTTAAACCTCTATCTCGAAAGCCTGTACCACAATACAGCCGTTGGTTGACAGTACGTTATAACTAGCACCGTATTTCTGGAATAAAGGACCAGCCTTCGTCCAATACTGTTCCTAGAGTACTAGAAAAACTGCACTGGCCTACGTGACGTGAGTGGTTCTGTTAATATTACCACTACACCATCCAACTTAGATCATTATGCTATTGAACTGCGTGAACAGTCAGGTCACGTCAAAGCTCAGTCTCTTCGTTTTTAAACGCGTTATGCCTACTTCATCATCATCATCATAGACAGCAATACATCAGTGGTTAACACTAATGCTTAACTGCCACACAACCATGAAGAAACAGCAAACCCTATATAGAAAGAGAGAAGGAAAAAGAAGGGGACGGGAAGGGACCTAACTACTGA
>QNGE01005443.1:0-12473 GCA_008508345.1 Paragonimus westermani
GTCCTAGTCAACATAGCCCGTCGGATCAAAACAGTACACAAGTCCGGCCACCTCGCCAGTCTTTTTAGTCGAACATAACGCTTCTTTTAGTAAACGAGTCTACCGTCCTCTTTTATTCTCCGAAAATCTAGCAAACTTCAAGGGAAATTGTTACTGTCCATGTTGACAAACATACCATATATCGAAGCGATAGAATGTAGGGCGCATAACAGGTTGAAGTATGCGACTAGTAAGCCAACGAGCACTGAATGAACAGCGTGTTCAATAGTGTTAACGTACTCTGTGAACAAACGTATTCGAAAAGTCCCGATAACAAGATATGGCTCACTGGCGTACGAATATCTTACGCTACGTCATATTCTCCGAAACGCGGAAGGATACGTTGTCGCCAGCTGTTCCACAACAGTGGGTTTACGAAGGGCTTACAACACGCGAATGCACTTGCATTTGGAGTATAGGTCGCTGATGAAAACTGAACCACCGCCTCAATATGAATTAATTGCCTTCTAGCAAACTGAAAATGAGCCAGTCAGCTAAGAGTACAAAGTAGGGATGTGTACGTATTGCTCAGATTATCGAGAAGGCAGAGCTGAAATCCGGAAATGGAACGGTAAAGGAGAAACAACAGAGTCAAAAAGACCATGTTACGACCCCCTGAGAGAGGAAGGCAAGACAAGAAGACCGCGAGCAGTATCTCGATCACGAATGAAACGCAACGATATCGCAAACGACACGAATAATCGGAACGCAAGTACTCGGACCCAACTCTCGCAACTTAGAACCCCCCAAAAAGAAAAGAAAAAGACGGCCTTCAAACGAGCTTTATTTGCTGCTCAGCCCAAAGACAAAACAATGGCTCAAAACGGCTGTATTTATAGGTTTTCGGTGGCTTTGGTCCTAGGACACTGAACGGGCAAATCAGAAGCAAGCGCGCGAACTCGAATCTTCCAGAATGATGGCGGGCATTCTAGTTCTCCAAATCGAAGCATCTATTTCCCTTGGGAAATATGGCGAGTTTTTTTTGGGAAAAAGTGCTTTTCCCAACAGACCACACCACTGTTCCGCTGCCATAAGCAACTGATTATGTATGGGGAAGTTCCAAGATAAATACCACGTCGTCCTTATCTAATTTTCATTGTAACCACACTAACGTCTGTTAATTTCAGATTGGTTATGCGTATTAGAGAAAATGGCTGAGGATTCAGTGGTTTGTACAGTGTATTCATTTTTACTGAGCCTGAGAGTATGAACTTCAAGCGGAAGTACATACGCAGAAAAAAGATAATTAAAGAAAAAAGGCGTACCGAAAAGCTTAGGAAAAGGGCAAAAGAACGTGAAAAGATCAAACACATGTTGCAGGAGGGGAACTACGTGGATAAAAGATTACTGAAACAAAATATAAAGGACAAAGTTGCACTGGCTTTTCAGAAAGGAATCAAGTTGTGCATCGACTGTACTTATGAACCATGCATGACTCCGAAGGTAGATTGTCCTGATTGTTTGGCAGGCATCATCAAGCAAGGAGCATAATAAACTCGCCCAGCAAATATGTCGCGCCTACGGGGCAAATCGCAAATACCCGCGTCCAGCCAGTTTACATCTTGTTAACTACCAGCCGGACGGACCGATTGCGAAGGCTTGTATGGGCAAATGCGATGGATTTGAAGGTTATTGTGTGAGTTCGTGTAAATTATTGCTCACCTGCTTTCTTTGTTTACTGTACCCATCTTTGTTTGAGCAACTGGCATCGCACTGTTGGCACAGCCGATTTGCGCAGTTGTTAACTGAATCCAAAGAACGGGTACACCGGACTTAGTGTAGTTTGCCGGTTTTCCTGTGTTGAAATGTGTCAGCCCTCGTAGTTGATGCGGAAAGTAGTAAATATGTACAAACTCTCGCTCTGTGAAATAAGGCGTGTTCTTAAGTCGTTCAGTCGTCTCTATTCGCAATCACAAATACCCGTCCATATTCTAGATTTCTTAACCACCACTCACCTGAATTTAGGGCACTCAGGTAATGGCCGCCAGTCAGAATCCACATTGGTATCTGTTGCTTAGCGTGCATGCACAGTTTTCGTTAACAAAATTGATCTGTGTTGTCACCACAAGCAAGGTCCCTGAGTAGACTGCTGTTTCGCTTCTTTCTATTGGCGTATGCTTATCATAATCCTGTCGGTGGTCGCTTCGTATATTGAGCTGGTAATTGCGTTTATGGACACTTCAATAGGGTAAGGACTGATCAGTAATAGAGTGGTAAAATATTGCTAAATATCTTCCCTGTAGTTGTATTGCACACTGGATATAGTGCGAATTGACAACAAAACGGGGTAGGACAGTAGCAGAGCTTTCAAAGCCATCTTTCTCCTGGACCAAACGATACAACGATGTTCTGCACGTTAAATCAGGACACTAAAAACGCTTTAACCGGCTTTTCTGGCATGCTTGAGGTATGTCTTGTATCTTTCACCGTAAACATGTCTCACGTAAGCAAATCCAAACTCCAGCTATTTTAAACGTGCTGGTAGTGTCTGGTTCACATGCTGTTCAGTCTGAAATATGTATTACATATTTCGGAGCATTAACCGGACAACACTCCTAAAACGGACTGGACTTATAGTTGTAACCGTTGTGTGCTTGAAGTCATTTTTTGTTGTTGAACAGCTTTTCTGTCCTTCACACGCTATAGATTGGAAAACATTGCAGCTCACCTCAAGAGCTTTTTGGTAACTGCAATGAGATTGTGTACCTCTCACCCGACGCTGACGATCCTTTGTTGTCAGTATCCGAGGGTTGCGTGTATGTCATTGGCGGATTGGTGGATGAACACGTGATGAAGGCAAGTTTCTCTCTTTCTAGTTAAGCTTACTTTTTTCATTGTTCGGTCAGCCATCTGTAAAAAGAATAAGCGTATTTTAACATAATGTATTTATATCTGCTATCAAATTCAAGGTCGCCTTCACAGTATATCTTAACCTAGATAATCCGATCTTTTTAACATTTGAGGCGAGGGTTATACTCGAGTTCCACACCCAATATTTTCACCTTTTAGCGCTCATCTTGTAGGTTCTGTTGATCGGATGTTGGTCGCTTCAACGATAACAATTTCAGACGAGCCAATAACGACTGATCCCATTCGGACGATCCGTGCTCGTACCTACTTGAATGATAATGAGTTCCTCATACACACAATCATACGGAATAAGCTTTTTAGCGCTTGTGCATGAAGTATACTTAGCGATGTGCTGACTAACTGCACAAATTCACTATCATTTTCCTTTCCACCCATTAAGGGTAAAAGCTTGAATGAGGCCAACTCGAAAAAATGCCGAGCATTACGTCTCCCCGTTTGTGAATTCGCTGAAAAGCATGGCGCTGCGAAACCAAAGAATCCCGTGCTAGCCATCAATCAAGTTGTGGATATTGTGCTCCGATATTTGAACAACGGCCAGAATTGGTCTGAGGCTCTGTCTGTTGTTCCAGAGCGTCTTCTTAGGTAATTCAGTTGTATTGTATTTTTTCTCCAAGTACAAGTTGATTGAAATTGAGCCTTCCATGGATTTCATTCGCTGACGCGTGACTGGAGGGATAACAAACACTGTGAGCCTAACTAGACTTCTCAGTAGGCCCACTTATCTCGACAGTTAACCCCTGCCGGACGCTGGTTTTTATCGCAGTGCTGTTGACGACATTCATACGAAACTCGATGGCATCCCTGCCTCCGCTATCATTCGTCATCTGTAGGTGTCAGGTTGCTGTTTAACGACGAAATAGTGTTTTTATGCGTTACTCCGCTGTACCAGCCTAATGTATGCTTAAATTGGTTTTCTTTGGTACCCATTACGCCGGTATCCTTATTAGAGCAGCGACCCACCAGTGACTTCCCGAAAATCCCAATTACACAAGCAAGCAAATATGAGATTAATTTGGGAAGTTCCTGAGTGTTGCCTGTGATGGTGCACCTGCTTAGGGAAATCAAAGAAACTAAGTTCCAAACGTAGGGTTGGAATAGTTAATTTTTCATACAGTTCATCTTCTAGGTCCCCATATTACTTTGAGACTGAACTGCGAAAAATCTGAGCCTCGGCTGGATACGAACCAGCGATAGAGACAGCATGCCCAAACGCTGTTTTGTCAACCGATGGTCTGCTTCAAAACTGAACGTTAAACTTATAGCAGTGCGTCCGACCTATCGGTGTTAATCACTACTGGCTGGGCACAAGCAAATGCAGTGCTACGCTGCGGTGCATTTACCTAAATCCGGTGCGATTTTTTACGGATTTAAAGGGCACATATCGAGGACTCCGCGAATAAATAGTCAAGCTTTGTTTTCATCCCTAACGTACATTATGTGAAAAGGCTAAGGGTCTGGTAAATAAACTAGGTTGATTTCCGCGGCCAAAACCCGTTTCGTAACATTCCCAGTGATACCTTCTGAGGCGTACGACTGAACGCGAACATCGGTCATCAATACAGTAATACTCTCGAACGGCCGTGCTTCGCAGTCTTAAGTTCACCCCCTCCTTACTTCCAAAGACATTTCTGGTGCCAAAAATGCCTTAGCTGCGGGAATAGGTGCTCCAACTCAATTGCTTACATTCGTCATTTAAGAAGCTTCTACTTAAGTGAGTGTCCGGTCTGAGGCTGGTTTTACTGTCAATCTTGAAACGCTATTTTCTACCCAAAGCTGCGTAGCACATCTCAAAAGAACTGAACAGAACGACAAATGGCATCCGATAACGTTCAGGTCTCTTTAGAGCTGTTAAACAACAGTGCGTCGTTGTCAGTATGACCCGTGTCCATCGTCTTCCTACCAGGTATAACCCCTACATATTAGTTTTGTGAGTGATGTTGACATTCAATTTTTTTCGCTTGTTGCGGAATTGAACAAAATGAAAGGTGTATGATTGTGATTAGTACCTGTTTGTGTGGGAATCTGGAAATGATATATCACAACAAAACATTAACCACCTGTAGACTGCACCTGTCGTCTGCACCGTTGTGGTTGAGGATTTCAACCGTCCCAGATCAGCGCTGTGTCTCACGCAGGAATTGATGGGATAAAATGCGATACATGTTCAGGATTGAAAAACCCGGCCTGCTCTTCGCTAGAGTCTGTTTTCCAAGCTGTAGTAGGCCAATTCACTCGGATAAATGCCACAGACCTAAAGCTATCCGACGTAAGAAGGATGTAGCAAAAAATCGTTGCTCCCGTTTGCACAGAGGAGAACATCAACTTGTCATTTCAGACGGTGTCCTAGCCAAGAGCACCCTAGTGAAGCGAACTTCAGTGTACTCGTGTCCCTAGCTCAAACCATACACCGGCCATGGGGATGCTGCCTTTAGCTTAATGACGGCCAGGCTGTTGTGCTCTAACGAGGCACACTGTAGTCAGCACTCCAAGTATGTAGATCGGATATTGATTATTGACTTGACATACGCCAATTATTTTGGGAGAACCACAGTGGGTAGCCGGAAGTGTATTTCAGAGGGCATACTGGCAAACCAGGATCTATCATTATTGCACAACTCTGAGGATACACCGAGTGCCAATTTAGGGCCATGAAAGAAACTGTTAAAAAGATTAAGTAGACAAGAGCAAGCGGGAAATGCAGAGCAACAAACAAAAGTGCCAGTCACACACTGCACCATCGTCATTTTTTCTTGGACAGTTTGAGTAGTATAAAGCAATCACGATAATCAACAACACTCACGCCATTGAATCTACAATATCATTGAAAGTTCCCAGTTTACAATATAGCACGTCTCGAAGCTCAGCTGAGCAGAATCAGCAAAAACTAAACTCAGTATTCGTTCCTTCGTACTCCCACATCGAGTCATGGGTTGCACACCGCCATTCTTCCTAGCCAAAGCCACGGGCCGTAAACCAGGCAAGATGGGTTAAGCATATGCAGGGCGTGTCCCAACCACCGATGGAACGCTGTCTAATCCCGACGTATATCGTCCTACCCTACCCGTGCTCATGATGAGCCACCAGAAATGGGCAATGATTCGCAGGCAGCGGTTACCAAAAGCAGCCTACGAACATCGACGTGAAGCAGCCAGGAGTTGATCGTAAAACAGTACGACACACTCTGCTCTTCAGCGGGAAACGGATGTCACGCCGCTGAGGAACGCCCTCACAATGGCGAGTGTCCGTAGAGGGGTTTTCTCCCAAACACCACCTGCAGCCATGATGCACCTCTTAATGTAGGCAAGACTTGAGTGAGTGCATGCGCATGCACTCAAAGGGCTTAAGGCACAGCATTTATTGTATTGAAGCATTGAGCTGTCCTTGCGTCGTCGCTAGGTAATGCGATATCATCGAGATAGTACAATTCTAGCATTTGGTTTCTCAATAAAAAGTCCATATTGGCGGAACCATTCAGAACTTTGTGTGGACCGATAATGTCAGCCGGTGTGGCCGCCTCTTCATTTGTTCAAACTAATCGAAAGTCATCGACAAGTTATATTGTTTGGTAGTGTTTTCTCTGTCAAGTTTTTAGAAGTCAGCAAGCGCTGAAGCTTAGTAACGCAATTGGGTTGCGATCATCAGCTGCCTCCGATTCGTCGGGTACTATCTTACCCGCGTAAGCACGCACACCGACCAGCGCTAGAAGGAACGAAAACCATTAGACAATGCGCGCACATTATACGTACCACACTAGATCGCATGAGTTATCAAACACGGTATGGTAGCAGCACAATTACAAATAATAAAGGTGTTTACGATACCTTCTACGGGCGTTAGCCGTTTTACCACAATCAACATGTGGTCTCGACGTTACCCTACGAACAGAACATCCTGGAGTGGCTTATGCACGGTTGCGGTTAGATGATGCATTTAAGCTAGCGTCAAGCATTGGACTATGAACGACTGTCAGACTTACGTCACGCACTGGTCATTTATAAGCTTCAGACAGTGTACGTGTCAATGCATCACGTAACGCCCCTCACTCCTCAAGCCTGGCGATGGGTAAATTTTATACTTAACGCTAACCAGTAACAAATATCTGGCTTGAGTGTCGCGGCAAATATGACAGCGAACCGATCATCATAAGTGAGAAAATCGCAGTAGTAGAGGCAATTAAAGATGAAAAAGTAAGTTGAGGAACAACAGTTCGTCATATTCAACAGCGTCTCAGGTCGGAGATACTCGTCCTTCGGACACCAACCAGAAGGGGCGGGGAGTCTCAGAGACCAACTTTGAAATCAACAGCCCGAATTCAGGTAGTCCGCTGGCTGCCACGCTGTCATTTTCACTACACGCAAACGAACGATGCACCGAACAATGGCGTGGTGTATACGAGACTTATTCGAACCATCGAAACCTGTGGAAGAAGATCGCTAAGCTTAACGGTCCCCAAAGAGCGCAGGCTAACTCCATTACTTCTAGGGCCATGTTAATGCGTCGCTGATGCTCCCGCCATACCGTTCGTTGAGCACAAACATTGTGAAAATTCTCTAACCTATGGGATATTGGCGATCCAGGGCATGTGTTGGCGCACGCAAGTGAAGGATACGGTAGCCCTAGGTAAAGTTGTCTGTGTATCCAAGAATATGCGTAGCTCTTACTTCGGAAACAATCCACATGGTGGTTAACCTTGTGGTGATTGAGTATCAATCGATATACCATACACACTGTGATACGTCGCATTTAGTTTCATCTCTTTCTTTTGAGAATTGGTGATATTAGAACATTGACGAAGTGATCGACATGCCAATTTAACTGTGACGGTCTTGTGGAGATTTGTCAGGTTGATTTCCACAGTACCTCGGTGGTACCGAAGTCCGACTACTTATCGTAGTATTGTGAGTTAGGATGCGACTGTTCTTGCTTGAGTTTGAGCAGTTTGAAAGTAGCAAGCTCATACGTGACGTTGTATGTCACACGGCAGTGTAACAGATGAGCCTTTTACTGCCGCAAGCGCTGTTAGTACACTCCGAATTTCGACAAATCCAGATTCGGTCATCCACAGAAGTTAGGATAAGCAGATGAAAACCGCGATAGGTGTCGCACTACTCTGCTTGGAGCGTTTTGACACGGTATTATCTGAGCCAGAACCCTTGAAACAAGTGAGGAAAAAGTGCGTTCGTGGATCTCAACTATCGAACACGGTAGTAACCGTCACGGTAACTAAATCAAGTAAGACTGGCACGAGTTTTTGCAGTTATCAGCTCCGCAACCTGACCCCGACTTATTAGGGAGAGACTTGCTACCCACTTCATTGATAATCCCCACGACGCCCGAATAACCCAGGGTCAAAGGCATAAGTACTCTGGAGGAGTCTGTTAATGCTCCCCAACAGGGACATGGTTCGTGTCACAATGGCATTTTCCATCACCCCGGTTCCTTGTCGTCGACCACACTTGCCAGATACTTACCCCCCCCCCCTAACCTAAGTTCTCTTGGAGAATGATCCGACGTCTGACACTCTCGTAACTTCAAAGGTGCCGTGATTGTTACACTTGGCGTATACTTTGCTGTGATGACTATACATATCTTAACATTGAATTGTACCCACGGGCACTATGGTTTGCGCCGCTTTTGACCTTAACAGGAATACACGTGCATGAACATTTGAAAATGCACGGAAAAATGCAAACATAACAGAAAATTGAATTGTGAACCCAGCAGCGGTTGAAGCCCGAAAATTCCAGATTGTTAACTGTGTTTGGTGCACATGTTTCCCATGAGCATTACGAACTTCTCGAGAACCTATTATCACGAGGAGACGTCATATTTTATAAGGAAACCAGCTGGGTTATTTAATAACGTTAGGGTGACTTTTTTGTTAGGGTTACCTTCTAACAGGCGATCTGATAAAACAGGTATCAGTCTGTGATTCACGTTCGAAGCCGCCAGCGAATAGGCATTTGGTGCACTAGTTCTCAGACGTGCCAATTCACGCCAGTGAATAGTGGCACCGAAAACAGCACATGTAAAGTACTTACGACCGAAAATTTATGACGCAGCAAGCTTGCACTGCCGAATTCCATCCAGAGTTGTTCGCGAACAAGAGCGGCATATGCAGTTTTACTCTTACAAATGACATGACAAATCTAACGAAAGGGTTTCCATCAGGTCTATTTATATGAGTAAAAAAAAACATCGCATCACAGTTGAAAGTATACACTGCTCATCGTGTGTTTTCGTTGACTTCAGAATGACAGTCTATCGCAGGTAAGACCTGAAAAGTGATGGTATCAGACCTGTTCAAACGAGACACTCACGGCAACTTGGTTTTAATGAATATTCGCAAGGTAATGAAAGAGATCAGTATGCATCCGATCCCAAGCGCCATCAAAAGAACGCGATTCAGTTTCGTCACCCGAGCCTCATTCATTTTGTCCATCACGATAAATCCGATGCTTCCCAAAGTAAACATGAAACTAGCTGCCAAACCCTCAAGAATATACTGACTATTCATGCGCCAGGCCATTATTGCAACCTTCACGAGAACGATCAAACGAAATACGACTACGAACCGGACGTTGGTTTCCTTTTGCATCTGTTCCTGAACCCATGCTTGGGGGACCAACAATCATGTCGTATATAACTCCTGAAACGATAAATGTACAAAAGCGAAAATTACGTAAGGTAAATTGGAAAGGTGGGTAAATTTCAATGCATTGTGCTTCTAACATCCTTTGGCAAATTCATTCCACCTGTTTTAATACGATAAGCGTGTGATCAGTTAAGAAGTGGCAGGAGCAAAACTCACAAGAAAACGTAAATCTAAGCTTGGAACCGAGTTGACAACACGTGGCGCATGATAATCGACATATCCAAAGCAGCCGTCCATAAAATCGAATAAGGTCTCCAAAAAGTATTGGAGCTGTAGCCTATTAACCACCTCTCTGAGACATAAACAAACCGAATCAACGAAAACTACGACGAAATGAGTAAACAAATCGGTGAAACTGTTGAAAGTAAGCACAACTCCATTCATATTTTGTTACTATGCTCGCCGACACTCCACGACCGGTTTTGTCTTCGTTTGGTGTCAGCAGGCAGGGAAAATCTGAATGAGGGATCGAACAGGAAACCTTTCGCTTCGCGAGCCGAAGTTCCTACCCGTTCAGCCACCAGTCCGGCGAACATGGTTTGCGAAGTGGAAGTTACATCCAAATTAAAGAGGCGCGGACAAATTGCACACTAACCAAATATATGAATCTTCTCATCAAATAGTCACCATCAAGAGTGAATGCAGGGCACACGCACTCAAGGGGCTTAAAGCGCACATAACATCGTGGTACATCCGTTGTATTGAGGTCTTGGACTGTACCTGCGCCGTCACTAGGGAAGGCGATATCACCGGGATGGTGCAAGTTTACTATTTTGTTTCTTGCAGAAACTCCACATCATTATTGGTGAGATCATGTAGAACTTGGTGCACATTGATAATGTCAGCCACTGTGGCTGAACTCTTAGACTGTACACACTACTCGAAATTCTCTGACAAGTTATAAGGTTGTGTTGTGTGCATAGGGTCTTAGGAGGGTTAAACTTTCAAACGTCTAAAGAACCACCTCTTCAGGCGGTAGAAACAGGCCATCCGGATCGAACTTTTGCTAACAAAACGACGAACTATCTTAATTAAACAGTTCTAAAGTCTTGTCTGGACCACGGAAAACGTAGGATGTTTCAATTGTTGTTGCGACCGATAAGTTAAAAGGACTATGCTTCAGATTGCTTTTTCAAACGGATAACTACGTATTTATCTGAGAAAAAAGTGACGAGTGAAACATTACTTCTATCATTTCTAGTCGATACACGCTACCAGATCTTTGAGATACATTATCCACATTACCTAACGGCTGCTTTTTACAGAGCGGAGTGGTCTGAGGCTTCAGCCTAATGGTGCATTTCCACATTACGTAAATGCGCAAGCCTAAACACCACTTCTCTCGGAGGACGAAGAGACCGAGGTGGTCAAAAGAAAATGCTTCCGAGTTCCTCGTGGGAAACTGATAATACCGTCGGTAAAGCATAAGTATCAAACCAGCTTAGAAACCTGCCTTAGTAGTTCTCACTCCGAAGATCCTGGTCGCACCTGGACCCAGATCACACAGGCCATTCCTGACGCAGGTACATTAGCATGCGGCAGGGGGGGGTACATGGAATGAACAAACATTGAATCTTGGAGAAATCCCTGAAGTTGTTAGAAGCCAGACGGAACATCCCTCCTGGCAGTTCATATAACAAGTCTAGAAGAGATGTCCGTAGGAAACTGAAACGTAGCCTAAAGGCTGATCGTGAGGCCTGGCTATTGGGAAAAGTTAAGGAAATGGAGACGGCTTTTGCTTCAAGAAACACTGGCAAACTGTTTAAGTTTATCCATACCACTGATCCCAGGCGACCATCTGTCAGTGAAGCTATCAGCGAGACAGATGGCACACTCATCTATAATAAGTCCAGAAGGTTAGAGCGATGGGTGGAACACTTTGAGGGTCAATTTAACTGGCCTCCTACTCCTACTGCGTTGCCGCCACAAACTTGTAATGTAGTGCCCTGGACGGTAGACTTGGAACCACCCACTGAGACTGAGGTCCACAAGCGTAATAAGGTTGCTGGTCCAGATGACATCTCACAGGCACTTTTCAAAGAAGGGGGAGAGGCGTTAGTGTAGAGGCTTTGACTCATTTGTTTCAACTTGTGTGGACGACGGAAACCATTTCACCCAGGTGGGGTCACTCGATTATAGTTCTTATATTCAATAAAGGTATAAGGGGCTAACACAAGGTTACGAGCAAGTTGTAATACTCTACGTTTCAACCACCTCGGGTGGCCTTCCTCAGGAGTGTTGTGATCGAAATCACATTCCCAATCTGTTTATCAATAACATGTTAAACACGACGCCCAAACTATTCAACTTCATTCGTACTACATTTGGTGCGGATATCTTACAACTGGTGTAAGGAGCTCTTGTGAAAACCCCAGAGGAATTAGTTTGACCCCAGTCATTTCTAGGGTTCTAGCATCCATTACACTTCGTCGACTAACCGCAGCTCGGGAGGTAAACATTAGACAGGGTTTCGCCCCGGGCGGGGATGTATAAATCACATTTTCACTCTTCGTCAAATTTTGGAGCAGCGTCATGTATATCGCCGGCCAACAATTGTTGAATTTCTCGACTATAAAAGTGCGTTCGATTCGGTGGATCGATCTGCACTTTAAGTGTCGCTCCATCGCAGAGGTGTGCCGACTAAGTACGTGAACATACTGTCGGCACTCTATTCCCACACTTCCGCTCAGGTTAGGATTTACGGTGTGCTGTCTAGCAGTTTCAGCACCATGAGTGGCGTACGTCAAGGCTGTCCGCTCTCACCATTTTTGTTTAATTTCGTCATAGACGAAATAATGGAGGATTGTCTCCGGCACTCACAAGACGCCGGCGTGGACCTCCTACCTGGTGAAAGACTGACTGATCTTGATTATGCTGACGACAAGGAGTTGCTGTTTGACCACTTTCA
>QNGE01005443.1:12797-43732 GCA_008508345.1 Paragonimus westermani
GGCAGTGAAAGCCGTAAGGAAGCTGTCTCGCTGATGACGCCAAACTCTCACTTGCAGCTCGGTTGTTTGTTTGCAAGATGTGGGCACCTTGGTGTTGAATGTTTGAATATGGACGTAGTCATTTTCAGTAGTTAGGTCCCTTCCGGTCGCCTTCTTTTTTCCTTCTCTCTTCGTCATGGTTGTGTGGTAGTTAAGCATTAGTGTGAACCACTGATGTATTGCTGTCTATGATGATGATGATGCACCAGCAAGTGGCACATGGATTCACCTTAGGTTTTCAGAGACTTCGGAGTTCTGCGTTCACCTTTAGGATCACTCCCAGTTTATAGCCTTACATAGTCGACTGTGCACCTCATTAGTCATGGACCCATCTGCTCTGGAGAGTGCAATTCGTTTTCCATTTATTTTTTTATATGAGCCTATGCCCACCTCTGAGGGCTCATTTCTGGAAAAGTATGCAAGTGATGTCACCTTTGACACGCAGAACTCCGATATGTTCTCCATCGCTTTATCGAGGTGGCTAATTGATCAGACGCACGCGTTTGATCGCCCAATACATCTAAAGGTATTGATTTTTTTCTCCTTCTGAAAGCAGTGCACTATCGGCAGCCTTTTTCTTGTCCTGAAGTACGAATTGGAAAAAGTTTCTTCTTACACCCAACTGCGTTAAATATTTAGGTGTTACTTTGGGTTGCAATTCGATGTACTCCCTTCATGCTGACAATGGTTTCATCAAAATTAGAAGACTCGTTTTATGTTTATCTTATCATCCGTTTTGTGAATGCACATTTAATTCCCGCTTGGCTGCACTCCGGTAGTTTGTTCTGGATTTCCCACGAACGAGACAGCTCGACGACAGCAGCAATCCTCGTTCCATTTTCATCAAACTTATTGTATCGGCATTTCACAATACGTCGCTAGTCTTTAGAATTCTGTCAAATTCTAGTCATTCTCTTCACCACGGTTTTTCCAAATGCATATCCACATCAACTAGATGCCGTCTCAGACCTATATATGCTCTTATCCGTGTCTACTGTTCTTCTGCCATCCACTGAAATTTTTCAAAAAAGAATTGCCTGGAAAGTCGAACAAGTGGCGTCCTTTGAACATTGTTCTCGACGAAGACGTGCTCGTACAAACGCCAAATATTCACCTCCAGTGATGCGTAAGGCAATTTTTTCACCTGACTCCAAATTTACGTTTAAACAACGCAACAATTTAATGTCAAAGATGTATCAAATTGAAGAACACTCCCCAGATATTATAAATGAGGTCTCCATGATACCGTCGTTTGACAACAATGTCGACGACTTCACTGTCCGGTCCAATCTAACGTCACTGTCAAAATTTCAAAATAAAACCTACCATTTGGAGGCTCTGAAGCGTATCTCGGAAAACTGGACAGAATGGCGGACATCAATTGCGTCTCCTTGAAATAGCCATAAAACGAAGTGCTACCATCGACATTCCCCAGGTTGGTCGATGTTTAATCGGTATGAACATCCCTTCGTTACCTAGGCCATAAAAAACCGAACAAGAATAGGAAAAGCGGACAACCATGAAGGACACCGTCTTTGGTGTGGGATGTGTCATAGTTCCCCGTAGACCCTAACCTGAGTTGACGTACTGCAGTGGGGCGTAACCAACGAATTCATACTGCTGTATAACAACTTACGTTTAGTACAAGTCAGCAACACGCTGGTTGAACGTGTACGTTAAGAATTATTCCCTTGTGAAGCGGAAGATAGCGATGGAGTGACCATTTGTTTTATCTATGGGAAACCATGGATGGATGTCAGAACCTGGGACAACTGCCAGAATGTGTGGTCAGTCGTAAAATGACCAAGACAAGAATCGCGTGCGAGTATTTGAACTCTGCGGTTACCTACGGAACTAAATAGGTTTTGTAATGGGCCAATAACTGGTGCCAGGAGCCTTGTAAATGCAACACTTGGTCAGCGTACCCTTACACTCAGGCGATCTCATAGGAGTACATCGGCCAATCGAGTCAAACGTAACCTGGTAGTTGGAAAACAGCGAGGGTTAGCCAGCGGTATGGATGACGCTATTGCATACCAACATTACAAAATTACAGCACAGCTTCATTCACGACGGAAACCCGCTTTTTCTTCCAGCGTTCATCTATTGAACAGCGGTTGGCTGACGAAGTACGACGAATGTCAAAACCCTAGATATGACAGGAGTTGGGTTAGCTTCTTTACGGTTCTCGGAGATGTCCCCCAGCTGCTTTACTAATCACTGAAAGAATAACTAACTAAATTCACAAAACAGAGCAGTTACAGTAAACGAGATGAAGCTTCCACAAGCGCCACTCTACCTTCTTTGAACAGTGTCAGCATGCTGTCGCTCAAGCCAGTAACTTTGGAAAGTTACAAGAGAGTAACGCAAAAGCTGATACTGGTGGGTGGTTTAATGCTGATAAACGATAGTGCCAGCTCAGAGGTATAAGGAGGTAATGAAGTGAGAAGCTGACTGAGTGTTCTGCGCAGCCAGTTGACCGTTTTGATTCACTACGAATAAGCACCCCAAGTATCCTAACAGTGTCACTGGTGGCTCTCTAGGACACGTAGATTAGATGAGGTGGAGAAATTCACCAGCATCCCCAAAAATGATGGCAATTTTTACCTGAGCGGCTTTTTTGAAAAGCCGAGTTTCCGACCTAAGACCAGGCTACGCCTACGATTCCTTCTGACTTTCTCTCTCGATTCATTAAGTCAGAATTTTCCATCTAGCGTCTAGTAATTTCCCTGAGATCCTCAAACTAGGTAAGCCTGTTACTGCCAAGATTGCCGTTTACTTCGAAGTAACAACGTCGATCCACGCTGACACTTTTTTTGCGTCCACTTCGCTTTATCGACTAGTCAGAGATCACCTACTCGCAAAAATGAAGTACTCAGCTGGAAATTGAGCGATGATAATTGAAACGTCTATCAAACACCAATGGGTAGGAATCTCAACAATAATATGAACCTGTCATGAAGAGATCTGCTCCAACGGGGCACAGAGGCTGTGACAGAAGTGGCTTTCCGTTGAATCAGCAGAAACTATGGTCAAACGTCGACTGGACCTTCCGTGAATGTGAATACAAGGATTGTCGTAAACTAAACCGTCACGAGAGTGGATCTCAACGCAGTCTGACGGCTTGTGCATTTCAGTGATCTATTGGGCTAGAATGGACGGTGTGACGACCACATCGATACGGTCACTCATGGCAGGTGGGCCACTAGGTAGAGGTCTGACAAACCACAGTCCCTTGGTCCTCCAGTTGAGGGTTGGCATCGTTTTTCGGAAATAGTGCCAGTGCCCGACTTGTGGTGCAGGCTTTTGAGAAGAAGACTTTAGATGAGAACCCTAATCGTTTTCCTGTTTAGGTCTGGGTATCCTGACAACGTCTCAGCTCACATAAAACCATGAATATTCACGATACCAGTAAATCCACACTACACTGGTCATCTCAAAGTGCAAACCGGAGAGTTCTGTTTGCTACATACAACAAACCCACCCACATCGTCTAAGTTAAACCCAGTTCTCTAGTAATTATTTCACAAGTCCCACAACAGATATAGCTAATCAGAGTAACACTGTCCCATCTGGTACCATCCAACCTCAGGCCTAGAATGTGAATTAACACAGATGATTTCAACGTCAACATTCCAAAACGGATAAGTCAACAGGCCGCTGTCGCACGAACGTTGCACTCGTTGAATGTCGATGTCCGTTGCATCGCAGACACTAGAATCCAAGACAGTAGTCGACGTATGGCACTATCTACTTGACATCGGTTACGCATTTCAAGTGACTCCAGAGTCTCCGCTACCAATCGGATCGGAATAGGTAGTCTTAAATACGACATCCGCAGCTCCACTGGTAGATAGGATTCCTGTTGGTAGTAGACTTTGTCGTGCGCTTGGCAGATTCTGTTAAGGCCAGCTGTAGACGCAAAACTTTCGGAAGTCTCTTCATTGTGTCCGTTTATGCTCAAACTAACTGTAGTGACATCGGCGTCAACGGCGAATTTCACTCGGACATGGCTACTCTCCTTCGGTCGAAATGTGGTTCTAATAGTCATTCCGGCCTGATATATAAAGGCCCAAGTCGACTGCCTTCGTGAGGCCGAGCCTCGTTTAGGTGGGAGATTTGAGCCGGCATCATACCACTCGGATAATGGCGAGCGACTTTTGCAACTGTGTGCCGCTAAGTGTAAGCTATTTTTGGCGGGCACTGGTTCTAGGCATCGCACGCGTCGCTGTCGTACTTGGTGCCCCCAACTCCGAATCAGACCTGGTCACACACAGTCTACATAGCTGTTAGTTGTAGGTAGCTCCATTCAGGGCAGTCGGTCTTACCGCAACAAATACTTGGATTCAGATCTTGCACTAGCACGTTGTCGTCTTGCTCATGCTTTCGCTTGCAAGTGACCCTATCGACAGTAATGGGTCGGTTATAAATTGGCCGCGCCGTTGGCAAAGCACAATTACCAAACCAGCCTAAGATGCAAGCTTAACAGTTCCAACCCTGAGGATCCTCATAGCTGGTGGGTTCAAATCTCACGAACTGTTCACGAGCTGGTGCTATAGCATGTGGTACGGTAGCTCGCGCGCTGAACAAACAGTGGGTTTCACAGAAATCTTTAGTTGATAGGTGTCGTAAGGAACATTCCTCCTGGCAGTTTACACAACAAATTTGGGAGTAACCGCAGAAAGCTGAAGGTCAGTCTGATCGCCGACCATAAAGCTTGGTTAATGGAAGAAGTTAAGCAGACGGAAACCCCTTTTGCTCCGGGGAAAACCAGCACAAACCTCAAGTTTATTCACGCTAATGGCCAACGGCGTTCGTCTGTCGGTGAAGCTATCAATGAAACGGACGGCACATTCGCCTGTAATAAATCCAGAAGGTTGAGGCGCGAGGAGGGACACTATGAAGGTCAATTTGGTTGGCCTTCGGCTTCTATTGTGTTATCGCCACAAACTTGCAGTGTGGATTTAGAACCACGCATTAAGACTGAGGTTTGCAATTGCAATTCGGCTCTCTGACTTAATGGAGCTGATGGTTCAGCTGATCTGTTGCCGGTGTGTAGACTTCGCTACAAGCCTTAGATCAGTTGTTGTGAGGATGACTAAGAACATCCCTACGGGTTCGGGTCACTCGATAACAGTCCCCATACTCAAGGAAGGTGTTCGGGACCCTTGTGAAAACCGTAGAGGGATTAGCCTGACCCCAACCACTGCTAGGGTTGTGGCATCCATTATACTTCGCTGACTCACTGCAGCTCGAAAGGTAAACGTTAGGGAGTACCAGACAAGACCTCGCCCTGGGCAACGATGTATTGATCAAACTGCTACTCTTCGCCAAGTTCTAGGGTAGCGTCATGTACGCCAACAGTCAACACCTCCCATATTTCTTGACCACAATGGTGCGTTCGATTCGGTAGATCGATCTACACTTTTAGAGTCGCTTAAACGCAGAGGTGTACCGACCATGTTAACTTATCGTCGACGCCTTATTCCCAAGCTTCAGTTCATGTTAGGGTTTACGACAGTTCCAGCACCAGAAGCATCGTGCGTCAAGTTTGTTCATTTGCATCATTTTCGTTCATTTTTTTACTTGATGAATTAGTACTTGGCTATTGTTGTATAACAGGCAGTTTCGTTGTGAGTAGTATACTACTCACAAGTAGTGTATTACCCACAGGGGGCATTCAGGAGCAAAAGGACAAGCCCCGAACACGACGGACAAGAAGAGACTATCGAAACAGTGTGTACATGATGTGTGAGAACTTTCACCAAGGCGAATGACCACGTACTGTCACCCAATGTATGTGAGTGCATGTCCGTCGTGCAAATGAGTGTACACGTTTGTGGTTTAGTTTTTGACATGACCTATACGGAAGTTTGCGCAATAAACCAACTTGTTGGCCAAGCGTCTTTTGCGGACACAACAACTGGTGCCGTGACGAACGCGAGGATGAAGATTCCCTGGCCACAGCCGTTCGAAGATGGAGACGTCCGGACGTTCCTGGAGGACTTGGAGGACGTGGCCGAAGTGGTCGGAGTCAAGACCGACCGTGGGAAGCTGGCTGCCCTGCGGACGCTGGTGAAGGGCAGGGCGAAGGCGGTGCTGGACGCAGCGCGAAGAGGCCCTGCGAAGATGGAGTGGGCCGCTGCGAAGGAGACGCTGGTGGCTGCGTTTGACAGCCCGGCCGACCGCCAGGAGGCCATGCGGCGGTTCAAGGCGGCCAGGCTTGGACAAGGAGCGGACCCGTCCGTGTTTGCCACCACTCTGCAAGGTTTGCTGGACAGGGCTCTGCCAGGATTGGATCAAGAATCACGACGGCAGTTGTTAACGGAGCAGTTTATTGAAGGTCTCCCGATGGAGGTTCGCGACCAAGTCCGTATTGCCCATGTCGCCCGGCCGATGGACCTTGACGATCTGGCGAAGGTGACACGGGAGTTGGCAGTAATGTCCGTGGCCTCAGTGGATTCAAACAGCAATACGGACAAGAAGACATTGGAGGTAATGCAGAAGGCAATGGAGCAACTCGCAGCGGATGTAGCTGCCCTGAAAACAGCAGCACGGAAGAACGATCAACCAGGAGGCTGCTTCATCTGTGGGAAAAAAGGACATTGGAAGAAGGATTGCCCAATCCGGCGGTCTCAGAGGTCTAAAAATAAAGTGTTTCGTGATTGTTCTTTTTGTTGGGCGGGTCGACTAGTAATGGGAGCGATTGAGAAGGGGGCCGTACATACAAGGGTTGAAGTTGATGGAGAGGTAGAACAGTGTTTAGTCGATACAGGGGCAGCTATTTCGTTGATTGCTCGTGCCGAAAAGCAAAACCTAGAACCGACATCCATGATGATCAAGACGGTTGGAGGTCATAGTCTACTGGTTGACGGTGTGAAAGAATGTGGGGTACGTATCGGCGGCCATATCGTAAAGCACCGTTTCATTGTGTCCCCAGAAACCAGGCAAACGATACTCGGAGCCGATTTCCTCGCTGCAACAGATGCCGTGATTGACTTGAAGCTCAAGAAGTTGTCAACCAAGTATGGCTCCCTGACGCTCATAGGACAGCGAAAGGATAGCGTCAACCAAGTACGCAAGGTTAAAACCCCCAGTTGCACAGCCCCCCTGCTCCAGTCCACGGTCGAGAAATACGCGGAAGTATTTACGACTGACGATGATCCGTACGGATTTTGCAACTGGATTGCCCATGAAATACCAACAACCGGAACATTTCGACCTCACGGGCCCCGCAGGATACCGGTTCATCTTGAGGAGGAATTGAGGAGACAAATACAGAACATGCTGAGCGAGGATGTTATCGAAGAAGCCAACAGTCCGTACAACTCGCCTGTTCTCCTGGTGAAGAAGTCCAACGGGAAGTACCGCTTTTGTGTGGATTTTAGACGGCTGAATGAGGTAACACAGAATACAGTCGTACCAATACCGTCCGTCGCTGATATTTTTGACAAGCTACAGCAGGCGAAATTGTTCACAGTTTTGGACTTACGCTCCGGATACTGGCAAGTACCAATTAAACCCACAGATCGTGAGAAGACCGCATTCACGGTAGGCGAAAAACAGTATCAGTTCAAGCGCATGCCGTTTGGCCTATCCGGGGCACCGTTCACATTTCGGCGCCTGATGGTTCAGCTGGTAAAACGACTGGATAATGTGGCGGTATACGGAGATGATATCGTAATATACAGCAACACGGAATCGGAACATGCTGCCCATATAGATGCTGTCTTGAATCGCATTAAGAACTCAGGACTGCGGATCAATGCTGATAAGTCACAGCTCGGACGATCATCGGTGGTGTTACTGGGACACAAGGTGGGTCAAGGTGAAATCAAGCCTCTGCCGGAGAAAATACTGACAATTAGAGAGGCCGTGGCTCCGAATTCCAAACGAACCCTGAGACAATTTTTGGGTCAAGCGGGGTACTACAGTCGGTTCGTGAAAAATTTTCACTCCATTGCATCGCCATTGTACGAACTCCTTCGAAAAGACAAGAAATTTGAATGGACCGACGATGCCCAGAGGGCGTTCAAGCGAGTGCAACAAGCGATGAACGAGCAACAACTGACGTTGAAACTACCGAACACAAAAGAAACGTTCATCGTAGCAACAGATGCCAGTGACCGTGGCATTGGGGCAGTACTCAAGCAAAAGGAAGGAGTAATCGAGTATGCCAGCAGAGTCCTGACTCCAACGGAGCAGAAATATTCGACTATTGAAAAGGAATGTTTGGCAATCGTCTGGGCACTGGACAAGTGGAGGCCATACCTGTTGGGTCAACAGTTCCACGTGGAGACGGATCACAAACCCCTGGAATGGATCATGACTGCGAGGGACCCGAGAGGCAAATTAGCCCGATGGGCATTACGTTTACAGGAATATGACTTCACGATCAACCATGTGCCTGGTTTGAGCAATTGCGTCGCGGATTTTCTTTCTCGACCACAAGTAGACGACGAACTCCCCAAAGTGACCGTTGGAGTCAACGGCTTAATAATGGAGCAGGACCCACAAACGCTAGTACGCCTACAACGTCAAGATAAGGTCCTCCGGAAAGTGATTGAAGCTCTGGCAAGAGGCGTGAGAATCCCCACAAATACTAAGGATGAGGAGCTGAAAATAATCGCATCCCAATGGAAAAGAGTTGGCTTAAACAGTGCAGGCGTATTGACATGGCAGCGTGGCGTTGGGCACCCGTGCGTGGTAGTCATCCCGAGACAACTGAGGAGGAAAGTGGTGGCAGACTGCCATGAAATGGCACACACCGGATGCACTAGGACGTACGATCTGTTGCAACAAAGAGCATATTGGCCGAAAATGAAAGAGGATGTGACAACTTACGTGCTTGCATGCCAACAGTGTCAGTTACTGAAAAGCGACAATCGGGGAGCCCAACAGCCCTTACAGCCAATACCAGTCTCCGAAATCGGTGAACTCTGGTCTATGGATCTTATGGGCCCATTTCCACTGAGCGCCCGCGGTAACCAGTACGTTCTGGTCATGACGGAACACTTTACCCGTTGGATCGAAGCGACTGGCGTTCCGGATCAGAAAGCATCTACGGTGGGAGATATGGTGATGAAGCACATTGTAGCAAACCACGGTGTACCAAAGGCGATCTTGACGGATCAGGGACCATGCTTCGAAAGCGATGAGTTTCGAACACGCATGCAACAACTGGGAATCAAGCGCATCCGAACGACGCCGTATCACCCACAAACGAATGGCCTAACTGAGCGTAACAACCGAACGGTCAAAGAATGGTTATCAGCCAAAGGAGGAGACTGGGAGTCTGCGTTGCCACTAGTGTTATTGGCCTACCGGGCGTCTGTGCAGGCGAGCACGAAGAAATCTCCATTTCAATTGATGTACGGTAGAACCCCTCGACTTCCGGTGGATCAGGACATTGGGGTATGGCCAGAGTGCATTGATTCCACTAAAGAATTGGTAACCGAAAGAGAAAGAGCCCAACGAAATCTGAAAGCATCGCAAGCACGCACAAAGGAGAAATCCGCAAGGCAACGGTTCGGCAAGACTAGAATGTTCAACCTAGGAGAACGGGTGAAATATCGAGACCATCGGAACACCGGTGCCAGCGGGCCAGGATCAAGAAAACTTTTGCCTAAATGGAAAGGTCCGTATTTGGTAATATCCAGACGAGGCCCAGTATACACGATCAAGAAGGACGGCGAGACGAAACGAGTGCACGCCAGTGAGTTAGCAACGTGGCACGAGATGCCGGCGCGACGAACCAGAAGATCAATAATCCGGGAGGAAACACCGCGTCGATCGGAGAGGATTCGTCGACAAATGCGAAGGAACCAAGGAACCTCAGAAGGGGGAGGAGTGTTGTATAACAGGCAGTTTCGTTGTGAGTAGTATACTACTCACAAGTAGTGTATTACCCACAGGGGGCATTCAGGAGCAAAAGGACAAGCCCCGAACACGACGGACAAGAAGAGACTATCGAAACAGTGTGTACATGATGTGTGAGAACTTTCACCAAGGCGAATGACCACGTACTGTCACCCAATGTATGTGAGTGCATGTCCGTCGTGCAAATGAGTGTACACGTTTGTGGTTTAGTTTTTGACATGACCTATACGGAAGTTTGCGCAATAAACCAACTTGTTGGCCAAGCGTCTTTTGCGGACACAACAGCTATTCCAGGCATTCCGAATATGCCAACGTGGACCTTCTATGTTGTGGAGGGCTGGTATGCTTTGGTTAATGCTAGCCTGTCGATAGCTGTCGATAAGGTGTTGTGACACCTTCCGAGTAGCATAGGCAATGCTAGACTATTTCGTACTCTGTCAAGTATTTCAAAGTGCAAAATGCCTTTACGAGACCGCTATGCTGCGTAGGTTCAATGTTGCATGAAGTTACGGAGGCTGTTGACTGGTTTTTACACTTGGGAAGCTACACAAGTGGCGGTGGAGGTGTACAGAGTGAAATAGGTGGACGTATATCTATGGCTAGGACGATATCCGCTGATCTTAGACATCTCCGGCGACAAGGAAGCATGTCTCTAAGGTTAAGGGATCGTTTGTATAAGACGACCGTGAGGCCTGTATTACTTGGCCACTTGGAGTAGAAGGCACGAACAGTCTTTAGGTGCTTGACAATCGTTGCCTGCGTTTGCTCGCTTACGTCAGGTGACACCAACGAGGACGCAGTGAAGAAGTTAAGAAGCGGGTATTTTGTAGTGATTGTCAGTCGACTTCTTTTTTCAACGCTTACACTTGCACAAACTTAGATCGTTAGGTTATGCACTAAGGATGCTAGCTGGTCGTCTGCCACGCCTAGCATTCTTTACCGATGCCGCGGCCGACTGGTGTGAGGTGCGACGTTGGCAGATGAAGATCCAATGTAGATAAATGAAACCGTTCACCAAAAAGATAGCCAATGTTTCCAAGGCTGGGGACGTCACAATTCACAAGTTCGATGGCTGGAGGCGGTAAATAAGACGGCGGCCAGTCAAGCTCACTGGTATGAATACTGCCGTTGTTTGGTCGAGTTATCTGTGACATCACAGTGAAGGCAGTGAAGGCCATAAGGAAGCCGTCTTGTTGGTGACGCCTTACTTTCACTCATAGCTGATTGTTTGCAAGATGCAGGCACCTTTTTGTTGAATACTTGAATTAGTTGTAGCTACTTTTAGTAGTTAGGTCCCCTCCTTTTCTTTCTTCCTATATAGAGTTTACCTTTTTCTTCATGGTTGTATGGCAGTTGAGCATCAGTGAGAACTACTGATGTATTTCTGTCTATGATGCTGAAGCTGATGACTACTTTTATCACCAGTTCACCAACCTTCTGCACACTGCACGACAAACGGACCGTGTAGTACCAGTTGGGGACTTAACGTCCAGGTATGTATGCTAGGTGTTGATATGCGGGTCTAAGGTGGTCCATACTCATCTTAACCGTCAGATAGGCATTGGTGAATGACTGTTGCAGCTCTGCGTTGATAATCGTCCTTTTCTGACAAGTAACGACTTTCGACGTTCCAGACGTCAGTGTGCCACCTGGTGACCCCCATCACCAAGTCAATCGTGGACACAGGTTGACCATAGAGCCCTCAGCTTTCAATGGCATCGCTGTTTTGAAGACTGTATTTTAACCTGGAGCACCTGCGTAGATTCTAATCATGCACTGTTATGTGCCACGTTTGCCGTGCGCTTTGGTGAAAGACCACTACACTGTGAACCACAAGTTAACGCGAGCTAGCAGAGGTGAAAGCGCCCTACGCTTACCAGAACGTGTTTGCCAGACCTTCTATCCCCATCACTTCGAAGGTGGTGGTAATGGATTATCTGAACTGAACTTAAACCCCCGCCCCATGTGTTTAACTAAAGGAGTGCCCCAGGATCGATGCTTATCAACAGTCATTCTCATATTGAAGTAAGGTGTCAAGATGCCATGACAACCACGCAGGTACTTGTCTGTTATATCCGAAACGGTCATGGGTTTCATAGTGTGGCGATTTTGCAACCCAGGAAGAACTAGATAGAACATGTAGGTCTCTGTCCTTGCGACACATAAACGACCACCGGCACTCCTTTCCTGAGTCGATGGTCGTGGTAAGTTTAGACCTAGTTGTTCTTGATTCAGTTGCCTGGCGCATTTTCTGACACCATCTTCACCGCGTAATCCCAGTGAAGTGTGTTATATCCCTCAGAACGTTCTACATCCACTGACCAAGAAGTATACATGTATGCACGGCTATCCCGGGCGTTCTTTACTTCAAGTAGTGTTCAAAAAAGGTGTCCACCTCTCTCTTCCTTTTCAGTTTTGTGGTGTAAAATGTTCTGGAGGGAGCAGTCGGGTGTTTAGAGGACCTGAAAATGGAGCTCGTGCCGAGCAGTAAGCTGACTGATACAGACTACGCGGAGGACGTTCATCATTTCGTCCTATAAAAAGAAGCATGCAAACCATGTTGAACCGGCAACCTTACGGTTGGACTGTATGATGCAAAGCATTGTTACAACGTAGGATCAGTACTAACCCCATTTCTGTTGTTTAGGGCAGGCCGCTGGAAATTGTTGATTGCCGAGGCGTTGTCACATCAGCTTGTAACAATACTGACGATGTGTCCACGGGGATAGCGAAGACATGCGTATAATAGCCACCTTCGCTACGTGTTGCACCACGAAGACATCCAACTATCGAATAAAGTCAAGGTGTGCAACGTGTATGTGCACTCCGTTTTGCCCTGTAGATCACAAACTTCCCTCATCTGCGCGGTGCATGTGTACAAAGTCTTGATATTCCGCGACCGCTGTCCCCAACAGTTAGCCTGTATCGGACGGGCTGTCCATGTGAGCAACGTGATGGCCCGTCGGAGCGTATTTACCGAACGTTCAAATTCGCGACCAGTAACCGAAGTTTGGTTTGGCCACGTAATTCGTACACCATCATCACCATAGACAGCAATGCATCAGTGGTTCACACTAATGCTTAACTGCAACACAACCATGACGAAAAAGCAAACTATATAGGAAGAGAGAAGGAAAAAAGAAGGCGACCGGAAGGGACCTAACTACTGAAAATGACTACGTCCATATTCAAACATTCAACACCAAGGTGCCCACACCTTGCAAACAAACAACCGAGCTGCAAGTGAGAGTTTGGCGTCATCAGTGAGACAGCTTCCTTACGGCTTTCACTGCCCCGCGTCATTAAATGCACTCACTTCACAGACAGCTCGGACAAACAACGACAACATTCACGCCACTGAGCTCGATTAGCCGCCATCTCACCTAGAGTCTCCAGCCACCGACTCTGTGAGTCGCGAGGGCCCCAGCCCGGGAGACGAACACGACACAGAGTGGCCAACCCCTTCGTGAACGACTTCATTTCTCTACGCTAGGTCGTTAGCTGTCCACCTCGCACCTTACACTAGTCGGTCGCAGTGTCAGCGAGCAGTGCTCGGTGTGGAAGACGACTAGCTGGCATCCTTGATACATGACCTAACCATCTAAGCCTGTGTAAACGTAGGGATTGAACAAGAGAACTCGTTTTAAAATCACTATCAAACACCCGATTTCTAACCTCTTCGTTACTTACATGCTGGTGCCACCCAATACGAGCGACTGAACGGAGACACCGGTGATCAAATACTTAAAGACGGCTCATATCTTCTATCCTGAGCGGCCAGATTTCACTGCCGTAAAGTAATACGGCCCTCACCGTTGTCTTATATACGCGACCTTTAAGCTTCAGAGAGATAACTCTCTGTACACCATGCATTGTCAGTGTGGCTGCTGAGAACAGGAAGAAACCAGAAGACAGGGAGGTGACGGCGTAGCTAATGGCTATGAAAATCGCGACCGCTCCTCTGACCAGTTTCGGTAGATGTCGTCTGCCCGGTCTTTGCAATCAACCATCGTGCTGGCTGGAAACATCCTCTGATATCACAGTGTTGCATTCAACTGCCGCAGTGTTGTGGGGGCTTTTCGTATTTCACGGGGCTCTACTGTTTTCCCTTCTCGTCACTTTCTGTTCTTCTCTATGTATTTGTACTTGCCTACCACTTTGTTAGGTGCTGTCAGGATCAATGGCTGTCCAAGCTATTGTACACGTGTGTACGGTTTAACAGAAAATAGTGGTAATGTTGATAAGATTCAATGTTTATTGTGCGCACGAGTCCCCTTACCACAGTCGACAACACTTGTGTCAGTAAAACTGGAGTTCAGCACGAACTGAGTTCTAGGCAGATCTGATGATTTGGGATGAATTCTAAACGTGCTTGGTAGACTAGTCTCAACTTGGGTGAAATTAGTTTCTCAGCTGCCAGTCGTTATGAATAGTGAAACGCTTTTCAGTAAACTGAGGGTCGGATTGCTGGTGGGCAACAACAACATCTGAGAGCACATATGTGCTTCAGTAGACTGGAAAGTCGCCGCATTTGCAATACCAATTTGAGGACAGACCTGAAAAGGAAAGGGAGAACGCTGCACTGACGCTCTCCATGGGTAAAAGTAGTAGCCATCGAACACAGTTGACACACAGAACTCACTCACCTCGTGAAGTGCGCTACTTGGACTGCATCTCCCAATTTTCGACGGACGGACAAGTCTCTGGCAGTGACAATGTTGTGGCTGATGCCCTGTCACGCGTATCAGCACCTGCTGGCCACGACACCATCGACTTGTCTGCTATGGACAACAAACAACGTACAGAGAACGATCTCGGCGTTTCTTACCAGCATTCGTCATTGCGTCCAGCAGACCTTCCGCCACCAGCAGCACCTGGAACGATTTTGCGCGATACTTCCACTGAACACCCTTGTCCGGTCGTGTCTTCAACCCTATGATGTCGCGTGTTCGACACGCTGCATAACATCGCCCACCTAGGTATCCGAGCTACAGCCAAACTTGTTCCTGTCAGGTACGCCTGGCTCGGTATGCAAAACGATCTTCATGTGTGAGCACGACCTTGCCCAGCTTTTCAACAAGCCAAGGTTCACCGCCACGTGTCGGCCCCGATTGGCGGATACCTCCTCCCCACGATCACGTCTCGACTCGCACATCTGTACATCGATACTGCAGATCATTTACCACCTTCCAATAGCATGACCCATATCTTGGCGATGGTGGACCGTTTCACGCGGTGGCCAGAGATCGTCCCTATACCCAACGTCCGCTCGAAGACCGTAATGCGCGCATTCATTGAGCGTTGGGTAGCGCCTCACAGTTGCCCGACCACGATCACAACAGACTTGCAGCCCTCAACTCAGAAGTGGTTTCTTCTCGGAAATGGTGAACGAGCCCGCATGTCATCGTAGGTGGACTACAGCATACCAACCGACCGTGAAACGGCATGGTCGAACGATTTCATCGACAAAAATGCAGCCCTCATGGCTGTCGACGCTATCTGTTGGATAGAAGCCTTGCCGATGATTTTGCTCGGCACCCGCGCAGCCCTCAAGGCCGACCCCTACGTTTCCAGCGCCCAACTCCTTTGCGGTCGACCGCTGCGTCCTCCAAATGATTACTTCTCTTCCGCCACAGACGTATTTCGATATGGTGCTTGCTACACCAAGCAGCCCACTTGACATATGCGCCGCCTCCGTGTCACGAACACACGAGAACAAAGCCCAGGGTATTTGTTCCCAGAGGCCTCCACGACTGCACACGTGTTTGTTCGTGTGGATGACTCACAGCGCCCATTTAAGCGACCTTACGAAGTTCTGTTCAACGGACTTCAATTGAAGGACAGCTCCTACGTTCCTGAGCGTTAGGCTATTCGGGACACGGTTTGCATTGATCGTTTGAAGCCTGACTATTTCGAAAGGACAGAATAAGCCTTCACTGTTCCTCCGCATCCCGTGGTCAGTCCGATAACTGACTCTGAACAGCCCCGCCCAAGCGCACCATCAGCAGATGCTACAACTTTGTTGGCGGCGCCGGCACCCACCGTAACGCTTTCGGGTCGTAAGGTTCACTGGTCTGAACGTCTTACAGTGGACTGGCGTTCGTTACTTATCAACTTAGGAAAAACCCGAAGAAAGTCGCAAACGGTTTTAGGAAACCAAAATACAATCGTATTTTCTGAAAGTACTAAGAAAGCTTTTAGATTTGTCCTCGTTATCTGCGTTTGTCAGATGAGTTTGCCATTTAGATATGCGCACAAATTCATCCCTTCTGCTTTTCGTTTCTGTTTAAATGCTCACTTTCTGGGTGGACTGAAATTCGCAACTCCAGCGCCACGGTGTAACCCGTGTTCACCTCCAGGGCATCGATGTGCAAACTTTTTGTTTCTCTCATTCGTTTCGCTACTGTAGAGGACATTTGAGTAGGGCTTGTTAGGAACTGTTGGCATTAATACTCCTCGACCTGCAGCATCTGAGGAATTGTAGCACTAACCGCAAACTGGTGCAACATGAACTAGACCAGCCCAAGGGTGGCTGGCCACAGGTTGTTCTCACGTAAATCAAGAGGTTGTGTTCGCAGTAACCTGTGTACCGACCTGGCAATAACCCCGGTGCGCCTGCCGTACGATGTGTGAAATTCTTCCCAAAATCTTAGTTCACATTGTACGCAGGTTCCCAAAAATCTGTCTGTCGTCTGCTTGCTGCGTGTCATCGCATTTGTTTGTGTGCACTTTTGTCGACCTCAGCACGCCAATGACGCTACACACTTCCGGCTTGCTCGTGCGCTTGACAATCTGATCCTCAGCATTCCTAGATGCTTGTGCGTATCGGCGTTGTTTAGCACTGGTTCAGACCTACTGTAATTCACGTACTACATAAGTTCGGTCTCCCTCTATTATTCGTATTCTTACTTCGCGTCTGTTATTAGTTGCATACATATGGAAGCGTTAATTTAGTGCACAGACGAACTAAAGTGGAGCGTCTGTTTTTCATTCAAACCACTCATATTACGCACAGCTGCCCTTCCCCCAACTAACTGTATACTGATACCAATGTTATTCACGATTCTTTAGCTATTATCACTATTTGAACGTAAATAGGTCTCAATCCCACGGTCAACATTGTTAAATTTGTACCGACAGCGTTAGGAGTGAACATGAGAATTATCAACACACCGCACCGAACAACATGGGACCTGTAGTCATCAACGCTTGATTGGTGATTGTCGAATTCACACATACATACGTAGCGTTCCGATTTTCAGTAGTTTGCGCGAGTGGGAAAAGTGAACTGATTTCTGGCGCTTGTTCGTATGCCGAGATTAACACGGGGTTCAGAACCGTTGGAAGCCAGTCACAAGCCCACATAAGTCTAGCAGCGATACACTCGCAATTAATACTCTTTTTGCTTGTAAAGCATCGGTGACTACGTATAACTATGGTAATACAAAACTATGGGTAATAATTTGTGGGGAGTAATTGAGCGAGAAAATTCACCGTTACTAACATAATCATTAGCAGTTACTATATATAGGCAAAAAACAACACTACCAAACTAAGTTCTTCTAATAAATGTATAACGAAAAATGCATGAATGGACTGACTGACTTTGATGACTTTACTTGTGAAAAACATAGCGACCAGACACCAAACAAGGGACAGTGTGCGGTGTGAACAAGCTGAAACTGGGACGCCCAAATTAAATAAGCCTCATCAGTTAAACCCTTAATCCAATATTCCAGAAGTTCGTCGAACTACTAATTACCATTACACATTATACTCCGGGTGGCTACATATATACTCACCTCCAGTAATGAGAAAGTAGGTCAGTAGAAAGAACATAAATACCACCATTGGTGATGGCCATGTCACAAAGCTCGGTTTTTTTAGTTTGATATTCGGGCATTCCAGTACCAAAAACAACGGTCGGAACAACATGACGTAGCGTAAAAATTTGAATTGGCACCTAAGAGGCACGTACAACGTTTATCTCAGTTGAACTCAGTTCACAGGACGTGGCCGGTAGTAGCCTGGTAGTCCAGCTCTTCGCGCAGGTAAACAACGGTTTCCCAAGCTTTGACTGTGAGGACTCCGCTTCGTGCTTCGTCTGTAGGATACTCGTAACCTCCGAGCATAATGCCAGGCTTGTGTTTAAGGGGAAAAAACGAAAGAACGAGAATCAGTTTGTCCGTAAGCTTGTCAATGCAATCAGGGTGATTGTACGGCGATGGTTATGCATGTGTATTCGCTCATCTTCGCACAACCGACTACACGTATTTGGTCCCTCAGTTGTATCTGTTGCCCTTTCAGGTGAATGCAACACTACTGTAACATTTTGATCATATAGTAAGATAAGCAACAATGCTCTGCGTGCATATTAAGAGCAAGATTTGCAGGCTGCATATATACACAACACTTTGCTATCGTTGTAGATAAACGTGGGAAATTTATGAACATGGGTCATGTTTAGGGTTAGCCCAATCCATTTGAAACCTGATCACTCAAAATCGTAAGCTCACTATTACTGTGATAGCCCGACGTGAATTGCTGAGCTATGTGGAGGAGGGAGTAAACTTCTGCAGCCCACATCTCTCAGTGCATCGTCTGGTAAGATCAAATTTGTAGCCTTCGGAATGGAGACGTTCCCGTCTCATCTTTTTTTGTTGTTCAATTTAAAAAGGAGTTTTCGAGCAGTTTGGACGTCAGCACATGTTTCAGCCCAAGGTCTCTTTCATTAGCCTGGTTATGAGTACCTTCGATTTTTAAACAGACAGCTACACATAGATAGTGAGAGTTTCATTGGTGCTATTTCAGCCTACGATCACTTTTTGCCGATCGATCTCACCTAGTTTCCATCATGAGCTATTAAGAAGTGAGAAAAGGGGATAAAAAATATAGGTTTCCCACGGATGGCGGGAATAAAGTAAAACTAAAACTGTTGTACTATTGAACAGAGGAGGTGAAGGAAGGTCTCGGCATTCCAAAGTGAAGATGTGAATAGATGGGTGGAGGTTTCGGCTGTTCTTACGGGGTCTTCTAAATCATGTCAGTTTACCTCCTGGTTAACCCCACGAGAAGCAGCTGTGCTGTGCGCTCTTTCTTCTAGCGATGCTCGACAGTTTTATGGAGAACTAGATAGCACGAAAGATTAGAAGAGTGCTGTACATAACTAGCAACATACAAATAGATGCCTAGTTTAAGATAAGGCGCCACACAATATAAATACATACACACGTGTGACGAACGTGACTGACACGCTTTGTCTCCTTTTGTTATGCAATTGTTTCACCATTGCAATATTCCATATAACTGATACTTACGACTGAACAATTTACATACTGTTTGTTGTGTTTAATAGCGTTTTCTGATCCTCATACGCTTATTCGTTATTCCTCACAGTTCAGTTCTGATTACATCATTCGGCGTCGCGCTCTCTCAATGTTTACAATGATTACTGAACTGGCCCGATTATCCATTATTTCAGGTTCTCATGAGGTGGGAAATTATTTAGACAGGCTTGACATTTATTGTCTCGCAAAATCTGATTTGGACAAGAAGGAGAGGGTTGATTCTTTAAATTCCACCAGCATGGAAGCTTACACCCCTGCCCAAACTTGGTTCTCTACGCGTCACCAGCCAATAGTTCTTATCCGATGTTAAGGAAAATACTCCTCCAACACTTCATTTGGTGGATTTTGTAGCGGCCAAAAGAACGAAGTTCGATATGCTAATCCGAGCAGGATCTTAATCAGTTCGTGATTGTGTCCCAAAGTTGCAAACGTAAACGGCTGAATGTGAACAGGATTTCCAGTCGGAGGATCAGCTGCGTGATCGTTTGGCTGCTGATGTTAGCTTTCCATAGTTACGACTGAAGCTCCTCCTGCATCATGACCAGAGGATTAAGGTTATTCATAATGGTAGGTAAACATTATTAGGATGTAAAAGAAATAAGAAAACTACTGTGGCGGTTCTCTGCAATCATTTCGAAGACAATGGTCCAAGACCGATACGAGATATCGCATTCGAACCGCGCACTGAGTTCCTCGCGCCAAAATCGTTTGTTCAGTTTTTTATAGGAAGTAATCAGAACTGAATTCCACGAAAACTTGGAAACTGCGCATTATATGGATGCGATCATTACTGGTATTCTTTCCTACAAAGATAGGTAGGGTGCTTCAGCTGCGGTAAACAAGGGTCATACCCAGTCGTTATGTGAATCCAGACGTTTATGTCACTTGACAACAAATTCTATCTGGACCGGGTAATCACTGAGTCATGACATTTCTACTGTGAAAATTTTGTTGTAGACACCGGCATTGTTAATTCAATCACCTCGCATTCGGACCCAGCCGTATTCTACCCCGATGCTGCCCTGCAACCTACAAATGTTCACATTCGTGTCATTCATCGCCTCTTGTGGAGCGTTGCACTATATCGGTGAAGTTGCCCGGTGCTGGCACTTTTGGAAGATTTCAGAATTCATGCTGACTACTGTGGTTCTATTCTGGGGATACACCATGCCTTAGTGATTACTGATGCTTACTGGAGATAGCAGGAAGTCTTTCTCACTACATCACTGAGTGCGGTCTTAATACAACATGCTTCGAGAAGGGTATTCTGTCGCGAGGATGTACCTGTTGCTTTGGTCACTGACAACGGTACCCACTTCACTGCCAAGTCTTCAGAGAAATGGATCGAAGGAATTGGATGCTAATATTTGTTTACTCTTTTGCGATATCCGAAATTCAATTGACTTGCAGAAAATGTTGTACGCACGCCGAATTCTGCTACTGCTTTTTTAACACCGAACGCATTTTTGGAACCCGATCAGGGATTTGATCATTTTCTCCTGCAGTAAAACAGCTCCTGACATTCGGTAGCTGGAAAGAGTCCCATAATCCTTTTCAAATATTGTTCTCTTCGCACATGTAATGCCTGTGCAAAAAACCCCGATTTTATACGGTTTAAAAGTGATAATTTACGTTCTGATGATGGGATTAACCTTTCACCTCGCAAAACACGTGTGGTCACTCTTCTTGACTGAGAAGACCTTTCCTGCCTTCGGGGACATGTTCAACATGTTGAGTTCAATTTTAGAGGTCGGTCAGTCGTTAGAAACCCTGTTGCTTCGATCTTTAATGAATCCTTTATAGATAATCCCATCGCAGTGGAAGAAAATGACAATACTGAAGTGCGGGCTATTCCTGGAGCACACGGGACCCTTGAATAGCCGGCGGTCAGATGATCTGAACGGTTGGAATCCAAACCGCCGCGGAATCAGACATCCGTACGCACACTCACAGCGTGGTATATGTGATGAACATGACTGACATGCTTTGTCTCCTTTTTTATACAATTGTTTCTGCACAATGTCTCAGTCAATCGATACATATGATTCAACAAGCCTGGTAGTGTTTTTCACTTCCTATACGTTTGGTCGTTATTCTATGCAGTTCAATTTTAATCACAACAATGCCTCATATATAAATATTTACACACACACCACGTGCAAATTAGATCAAGAAACACTCGTTTCCAGCCATTTTGTTCCTTGCACTTGACTACTTCGACCGTTGTCCCCTCAGTAACGTACGGCATGACGTCGCTCCACGCGTTCACCAGTCCTCAGTACAGAACTGAACTGCGGAACCCCTTGTTTGCTCCCGGCTTTCGGATTGTCATATGGTCCCCCATAATCGACTGAAAAAGACACTGGCTGGCACGTCAGTAGGAAAGCTCCTATCAAGTTTCTATGAAGCCTCCTCCGTTCAAGAGAAAACAGGTTGCGTTTCCTGCCAACTGCCTCAGTTTACGCGCCTCATGCCCCGCATCACTCTGCAGCTAACTCCAGCATATTTTCATAACATTTTTATCCTTCATCAGGCTTAGACTGTAGTTCTGGATACAATACGCCAAAAGGGGCTTAACAGTGGTGTATATAGTGGAATCAGTACTTCGGGCTGTCTGGTCGAGGTGCTTTGAATGGGCTGAAAAATTGGGTCATTTGTTTTCTCCGCCGCCAAAGCACGCGCCGCTGCCGGTTCACAACCACTGGGTAACTTTCGTTGTCTTGCTCGGACTACATGAATTGCGAAGCCGTTCCTGAATAAAACTACTACTACTGTTTTTCGGCCAGATGCGAAAGTTTTTCTGGGTCATATAATACCTTCCATTCTGCTGACCAATCCGGTAGCTTTATTAGCTGAGGATGGATAGTACCCACACTTGGGTTTCTGGCCACTTTCAATTCATCAACAAACATAATGAAAGGATATGGGTACGATCAAGTCATTCACTCAAGCTAAAAGAAGTAAAAGCCCCAGAACTTCCCTCGGTGACAGTTCGCGGAATACAGGGGGCACTTTCAAGCTGGGTCCATTGAGAGTGACTACTAACACCCTGCTACACTGTGAACCGCCGTCCTGGAATGATAACCGTTACCATGTGTATTAGCAATCGGTGGTTAACTGAGCCAGATGCTCTGATGAAATCCAAAAAACCTTTCTACAGATTCACCTTTAATGAAAAGTTGAGTTATTTTATCCAGAAAACATAATAGGTTGGATGGACAAGACCTTTTCCTCACGAATCCATGTCGATTCGCATCAAAAACTTGTTCCTGGCCAAATTCCTCGCAGTTTTAGTTCCAATAGCAGTTTCGCACAATTTCAGTGGAGTGTAGTTGAGACTCACTGGCCGGTAGTTAACAGCTGCCACACTGTGTCCACTCTTGCACAGAACTATGGCAATTACCTCACGTGAATACTGGAGAACAGCACCCTTCTTGATAGATTGGCTGGGCAGTTTAGTTACTGTAGTGAATAACATACTGACTTACGGATAAATGACAGACGCGTGAATAAAATATGACCTCAGGATCTTATGAATATTCAGGTGCAACATTGTCTTCTCTATCGCATAAGGTATGATTTCTTCGTGAATCATTCCTTCTATCCGTAAGTAGGGAAATCTAGGTTTTGCTTTTATTGCCTATTCTTTCGGTGGACATCCGCGAATAAAAGCGTCAACTGTTTCACCTTCTCATGAGCACTGATAAATAGGTTGTCACCAGAAAGCATGAGGCTCACTATTTCCCTGCGCATCGTCGACTTAGATTGGACATGTTCGTAGCACCGCTTCGAAGTAACTTTAGTATCTCGAAGTAATGGCAACTCGTAGGCGGCTGAGGCACTATTCTGCAGCCTGACAGTGTGGTCCTTTTCACGGAGGTAGAGTAGAAACCCCCAGTACCGATTGTTTTACTGAAAGTTAGTCAAGTTCCCTTCTTGCTCATAAATGCTTCATCGATTTTGCCTGTCCACCGACGAAGTCTGCCATGTGTGCAGCGTCTGTTCAGTGGGGCATGTTCTTCTGAGAAAGCACAAGTTTTTCTCATTCAGCTCCCAAGACCCGTTCACTGTATTTGAGGAATGACTTCAAACCGGAAACATTGTAACTAAGATGAAGCTGTTGGTTTTACTTCTTCCTAGGTTGCGCGTCAACTTAGATGCCATCAGCTGCCATCGGACGCAGAAGTTAGCAGCGGTAGCCATATAGTCACTTTTCCCGAAAGTAACACCCATATTAAGTGAAGTAACTTGCATTACGTATCTACTTGCCACCAAACTAAGCAACCGGGGGACTTGCCTTACCCTAGAACGCGAGTTACATCTCATGTGCTGAATCAGCAAGTTTTAATGGGGGACCCCAACAGTTTTGTTTCTAGACTTCGTGCGAAAGCCAATACATCCTCCTATTGGATGCCCGCGGCGTTGAACTCTCCCAGAATTGGGAGGGATTGTTGCTTAATAGTAATGACCTTCAAAAGTGATATGTGCTTCGCATCCCCGAAAGCTTGCGACAGTGAGCTACGACACATACGTGCGAGTGAGACGTTCTGTGTCCGACTTCACCACACTTTCTGCTAGGTAAATGCTGGACGTGCTGACTGTGGAGCTCTGCAGTGCACTTATCTTCTAAGAATTAAAAGTATTACTCCTTCACTGTACTTCCCCTCAAGTAACCCCTACATCCCTCCGGACACAACCCACCATACTATGCATCCCACCTCAGTCGAAATTCTGTTACGGCAACCACGCTGTAACCACCGACTACAGTGACTAATTTGCCCCATTTGTTGTCGGTGTTACAGGCGTTTGTGTAATGAGCCTTCATACGCTGGGGCTTCAGCCAATCGAGCCTCTTATACTGGGAGGCCATGGAAACTCTATCCGGGGTGGATTCCTGTTTTGCCGGCGAATTGGTTAAACCAATAAACTCAGGGGAATCTGTGTGATCGCCTTGGAATCGTTCGTAATTGAAAAAAGAACTAGCTGGAGGGAACACTCTCTTATCCATGCCTTCGACTACAGCAAATTGACTCCCTTCGAGGAAGCAGGATTGAGGGAGTCTAAGGAGTATTCAACTTTGTTAATTGACTCAGCCTTAATCTCCAGTGATTTTGCAAGCTGTCGATCTCAATGCAGGATAGGGTGCACGAGTTCCAGAACGACAGGTCTCGTTGGCCAGCTGGTTCCATTCCCCCTACCTCTATCAACCGACTTGCTCCGACATCATCTGATAATCCCTCCACACGAAATATGATTCACAGATCGTATCTCGTTGTAAATTCTCACTGTTCACTGTCCTTCAAGTACGTTTTGGGAATGCCATGTGCGAAAACCTTTCTGATTCTGCTGACAGCTCTCTCGCAGTAGCTCTCAATGAGGGCCAGGCCCTACTTAGCAATTCACTATCCACTTTCATCCTAGCTAGTTGAGTCCTCTGTTCCTCCACGAGCGCGATTCCGACAGATTTCGTATTTCTCAACTAGAGGTTTGAGTGAGCAATTTATGGCAATATTACTGCCTCTTTTCATGCCCAGTTATCTTTTGGTACAGAAGGTTGGCGTTTGAAGTATAACATGAACATTTCGAGCAGAAATAACAGCGGGCTATGTGGACGGGTAGTTGTGTCGGAAAATTGAGTTTCCTCCAAATGCACAATGCTCATAATGGATAACACCCTCTTACACCACCATTTCAACCCAGGAGCATGTATTTACAGTTCATAATTATATTTGGGAGGTCAGATGTGCCAGTTTTATATAAACCATTCAGGTGGCTACATCTGCATCTCCATTCAAGGCATCAGTATCACTTTTGAACCTGACTCGCAACACGAATAAACGGGTGACTCTGCGCACAGTCTCCGTCATCATCTCTGTCGAATTCTAGCTGTTAAATTTGTTGCATCGTGAAGTATCTCAGCTATACGTAACTGTTGACTTATCATTGCTCGACGTTCGCGCTGCGTGTGTGATTACTCATCCGAGCCTACCAATAGAAGCGTTCTTTTCTTGTGTGATGACCTAATAAGTTCAACGGACCTCGACTTATCAAGGAATTATTTTCATTTTTACTGACTGCATACTCCGTTTCACTTGCACGCACACCTTTTGCACCCATCCGTCAACGTCACAGCTATTCTTTATTGCATTGTAGTTTTGTCAGTCTTAGCATTTGAGTGATTAAGACGCTGCAAAATTGGTGAGCCCTTCCACTTTCTTACTGACGGCGCTAGATTTAAATTTCTGGCGTTAATAACAATGTTCTAATACACTGCGGATATTGCCCTTTAAACTTTCCCGATAACAGCTTCTGGAACCCTAAATTGTAGTTCCATCTGATTGAAGCTGTTTTCACCACCAGGTGGAAAACATCGGGGAGAGTGAGATTTTCCTATACGATAAAATCCTATCCTACAGACGCCAAAATAGCGATGGTGGATCTGCTAGAGCTAGCCACACTCGATTTCCCTCATATTGCTCAAAAGAACCTGATTATAAAAAACTGAAAAGCTAGGGGCTAAACTGTTACATAATGTTCTTAAATTCATTAGAGTTAGGCGATTGGTTCCTAACCCAGGTGTTACGCTATACAAGAAACCCATTGTGCTCGGGAAAACCTCATAGTACNAAGTATTACATGAACATTTCGAGCAGAAATAACAGCGGGCTATGTGGACGGGTGGTTGTGTCGGAAAATTGAGTTTCCTCCAAATGCACAATGCTCATAATGGATAACACCCTCTTACACCACCATTTCAACCCAGGAGCATGTATTTACAGTTCATAATTATATTTGGGAGGTCAGATGTGCCAGTTTTATATAAACCATTCAGTTGGCTACATCTGCATCTCCATTCAAGGCATCAGTATCACTTTTGAACCTGACTCGCAACACGAATAAACGGGTGACTCTGCGCACAGTCTCCGTCATCTTCTCTGTCGAATTCTAGCTGTTAAATTTGTTGCATCGTGAAGTCTCTCAGCTATACGTAACTGTTGACTTATCATTGCTTGACGTTCGCGCTGCGTGTGTGATTACTCATCCGAACCTACCAATAGAAGCGTTCTTTTCTTGTGTGATGACCTAATCAGTTCAACGGACTTCGACTTATCAATGAATTATTTTCTTTTTTACTGACTGCATACTCCGTTTCACTCGCACGCACACCTTTTGCACCCATCCGTCAACGTCACAGCTATTCTTTATTGCATTGTATTTTTGTCAGCCTTAGCATTTGAGTGATTAAGACGCTGCAAAATTGGTGAGCCCTTCCACTTTCTTACTGACGGCGCTGGATTTAAATTTCTGGCGTTAATAACAATGTTCAAATACACTGCGGATATTGCCCTTTGAACTTTCCCGATAACAGCTTCTGAAACCCTAAATTGTAGTTCCATCTGATTAAAGCTGTTTTCACCACCAGGTGGAAAACATCGGGGAGAGTGAGATTTTCCTATACGATAGAATCCTATCCTACAGACGCCAAAATAGCGGTGGTGGATCTGCTAGAGCTAGCCACACTCGATTTCCCTCATATTGCTCAAAAGAACCTGATTATAAAAAACTGAAAAGCTAGGGGCTAAACTGTTACATAATGTTCTTAAATTCATCAGAGTTAGGCGATTGGTTCCTAACCCAGGTGTTACGCTATACAAGGAGCCCATTGTGCTCGGGAAAACCTCATAGTACAACCGTAAAACAATCATGTGCGGAAAAATTGTCGTCTGCGTTACAGCACCCCTTAGGTGCCATGGATAAGGACAGCCAAATCAACAGGTTGACAACCCCGCTGGTAAGCTAGCGTAAACCTTTCTGTCACAGCAGATATTTGCCGCGAACATAACCGTCCTCGCTCTGCCTCCTTCAGTCTCAAAAATTGACGGTAGACTAAAACTTTTGATAGGGAACATGTGCCACCCTATGGATAGTATGACTATGCAGAACAACCACCCGAGGTGACATCCACCCAAGAACCGTTTAGGATCTAACTCTCGCGGCCCACCAAGTTGGTGCTGGTACCACTGACATATTCGGTACAAATGAGGGAATACTCTCAGCCGTGCATCCTCCTAGCTCACCCCGCATCGTTGTCCAGCCGGCAGGTCAGCCAGTATCAACGATGAATTCTATAGGCCCAGCAAGTACTAGCCACCTATTCTGTATCAGGGATCGATTGGGAGCTGGCGATTTCATGTTGATGCCGGAGCCGAGTTCAACGTTATTTCCTCTGAACCAGATAAACGACTTCGGCTTTGCGAGTACACTATACAGACTGCGAATCGAAATCGCACTAAAACCTCCGGGGACAGCTAATTCACTATCGGTGTCAGTCTTCATCGACGGCTTCATTGAGTGTTCTTGCTTGCCGACGTTCAGAAACCGCTCATCGCTGCCGACGTTCCAGTATACTCTAACATTTCTGTCGAGCAGACTGGTCAGGAACAGCTTTTTGCGCGGTGTATCTCCCGAACGCATTTCGCTGCATCTCATCAGACGCATACTGCAGTCTGTGTTTCTGCGTAGCCCTGCTGAAAAGGCGTTGTTAAGTTAAACAACAAAATTGGCAACAACAAAAGCACTTACATCCATCTACACTCATTGCCAGGGAAACCTGGTGCCGACGAGGAAGTCTTTCTGTATACAGAGGGGTGGCTTCCGTTTGCTAGATGCCACCGTCCTCGCCAACCGAAGAAACTTTCAAGTTTTCGTCGCGCAACATATCCGAGACGATTTTTCCCGGTTCACTCGGGGTCGACAAGTCAACGTGTGTTGAGCGATCGATGACACTGTTCTCTGTGAGTTGCCCCATTCAGACTTGTGTCCGTCATTATGGTATCCATTTTCGTTTTGCGAACCCGAACTGGAATGTGTTAGTTGACCCGACAGCGTAACTACCGCTCGGTTCTGCCTATGTTAGTAGCTCGGCACTCACACGAGGATTGATAGATTATGTAAGATTCGGCATGTTGTGCTAGGATTCCGGTGATGATGGACAGCATGACCGGTTGGGCTACATAGAACGCGCGTCTCATAACAGATGTGAGCCGGTTTTGCAACGGAGTGGTGATGTTATCACCTTTGTGTAGCAGACGGAGGTGGCCAGTTAGCTTGGGAGCTGTTGAACTCCTCGTGGCAGCCGGCTTTTGTTCGCTGAATTCCTCAACAAACGTCGACAGATAGCCATTGATTTTGGGTGTGATTCTCAACAGTGTCATCTCTGTCCAATGTTTCTCTTGAACACATTCTTATTGCGCGATAGGACAGAGTTCTCACTTGATTTCTCTTCTAGTGGAGCGGCACAAAACTTGGAAATTTCAGGTACTGCCCAGTCCGAGTGTGTTTCCGGTTGGCGGACCGCAGTAAGCAGCCGTTGTTCTGGCGCTTCAATAGGATATTTGAAGCTGCTTGGGTTTCATCCTGCTAGTGCTCAGTGGCAAAGCCAATTTTGGAGTTTAGCTTGCCCACTGAATCCAGCATACTTGTTGCCATCTCCTTGATATCGGCAACCATCAGTACATTAACATAACGTCGGAAGAAGTGAGCCCGACTAGCAACAGAGTCTGCGTTCTCTTCCAAATTGACAACAAAGATATTGCCTGGTGATTGACCGAGTCGAATGTCCATAGCAGCTCCTCCGATTTGTTTTAGCCAGTTCTCTGAAGTGTGGTCTCTACGTCCGCCCTGCACAGTAGGAGGCGCTGCAGCTCCGAAGTAGGTAATTTTATTATCAATTTATGTGAGTCAGTATGCTCGCGAATCACATTAACCGCCTGCATCAGGGAGACGCGCATCAGAGACGCGTTTGCTGAACTGGTTATACGCCCGGTGTTGTAGTCCAAACCATCAAGTTAGTCGAGTGGCTCAAAACTGTCTCTCACAGTTCCCCGAACCGCTGGTTGTCTTGCGAACTTAAGAAATTGGGCGAGCCACTGCGCCAACATGTGTTATTGTGAGTTGGACGTGAGTAGTGTTGGCCTCAGTGGTACACCAATCCTGTGGAATTTGAACAAACCCTTCAAATGAGGGGTATGTGATCCTCTAGGTATGACCAATTCTGTAATGTACCGATCAGTAAAATGTCCTCCCAGCAATGCTTGCAATTCTTTGTTACCGAGTCGTTCAATTTCATCAGCATTGTCCGCTGAGTTATCCAGACGGATTCTGTTATTTATTAGTGGCTGAATTGGTGAAGCAGAGTCAGCTTCATCCATGGCCACAACGCCGGAGACTTTGTCTGCTTGTAGGATTATCACTTTTTCGTTGTTTTGTAGCTCAGAATGAGCGTCAGCATGTTTCGGAATCAGGATTTTATTCCTTCTGGAAAATGTAACTCTGTGATGGTGCACACGGTGGACCAGCCTGGCTTTAAAACAACTGCAAGCGTCTTCTGAGGTCGGGATGATTTGTGAAAATATATCAACCAGAAGCTCAAACTGAGCCTATGACTCAATGCTGTTGTTCTTTCTTGGGGGTACACGGAATTTCACCCCACAAGATACGGCTTTCAGCTGAATACTGTTGAGCTGAACTGACGACAGGTTAGTCACGTATCTACCCGGGTTCTTAGGAAATACTGAATCTCTCAGATTATGCCTCAGCGACCTCCGTAGATAACAGAGTATATTGACCCTCGTCCGCTTGACCATTTCACTACAAAAGTTGGTGAAGTTAGTACCGCAGATAGGGCTGAGTTTTTAAAAACCTGCCAGTGTGTGCCGTACAGAAAAAACTCCGAGCGACCAGCGACCTTGTGGTGATTGCTGCCGTCTTAGCGACCACAAAATCCTCGACAGGTACCTTGCACCGCACATCCGTCGTTTATCCTCAGGACCAGCCTGCGCTACTGACTCCTCCAAATCAGGCCTGATACGCGCCTAACGTCAAACCCTGGCTGCCATTATAGGCACTCCGAGGGCAGCCACTGGAACACCTTCATGACCTTCCGAGTTTACAGGGATGCCCTTTGGGCTGCGTAATGCGGCTCAGTCATTTCAACGACCTTGTTGACAAAACGTTGTTGGACTCTTTCGCATGTTCACAGTGAAGATAAGTTTTTCGCTATCAACTTGAACGGGGAAAAGTGGTCCCATCTTCGGGCCGTTTCCTACAGCTTTGTGTAGTGGCATGAAAATCCACACCGATATGTGTGCCTTCGGAGTTAGGGCACAAGACTTCCTGGGACATCGCACCAACCATAGCGGCATCGCACCTCTCTCATATAAGGTTGAGTATAGCTCGACCATTCCGATTCCAACTATGTTAGCCCAACTCTGACGAATCCGCGACATACTCATTTATTACCGGTGTTTGAACCCTCACTCAGCGGGCATTTGAATGCGCCTGACCGACTCAAAACAGGTCCACCAAGCTCCCGTCCAGAATAACAGCAACGTTTCCAGCAAATTTTATACAAACTGTACTTAGCAGCAACTGTTGAACGAACCAGCTGCACATGGGAGCGCGGGATCTTCTGACACCACTGAGTTTCTTGCCATAAAGTTGTTTGCAATGTTTGCGCGCGCGAAAGGTCGAAACTATATGGGTGCTCCACTCGAATATTGTTACAGCGTTCAGGTTGTCTAAAATCTGCTGGCTCTACGTTTAATGACTAGCTGGAGTAGATAGAATTAATAATAATAATAGTATATTTCTCAACCCATTTGTGAGAAA
>QNGE01005444.1:0-40073 GCA_008508345.1 Paragonimus westermani
GAAAGTGATCATGTAAGATCGGCTTGAGTGTAAACCTGTTGCAACAATAGCTTGACATTAATTTGTTACCTCATGCAGTCGGGTTGAATGTGATCTTATAAAACGAGTGGGATTGCGTACATCCAAGCAACAACTGAGTGTAAGCCAATTGTACGTGCTAAGCTAAATTGTGGGTGGTGTTCAGTTTTGTAATGACGAATCCCTGATTTTCCACTGTTGGTTTCATTTGGTTAGTTAACAAACTGCATTCTAACTTCGTCACATTTATGGAAGCCGTTAGTGAGCTTTTGGTTGACCCCATTGCTACTCCACTCTTATGAGAGTATAACCTGCTACATAATTTTCACTGAGGATTTTTTATACTGCGGTATTTTCGATGTTGTAATCCCGCAAACGTTGCTATCATAGTGCACCTGTGGGTAATTCTAGCTTTCACCTTGTCGTGAACTTACCCCGAATTGCGATAGTGTTAACCTAGTTTATGACAGCCTACGTCTGGCATGTCTGAGGGCCACAGGAGTAATCATAACAGTTACGGAGATAGGTGTTGCACGGAAATTTCTGTATGCATGAATGATTATGTGAACCTTTGAAACATGTTATGACCGAATGAGTTGAGTTTAGATGGTTTCTACAATAGTATTAGTATTTCATCTAATTATCTCGTATTCAATCCTATAAGGTCCAATTTGGCGATTTAAAAGCTCACTAAGGATGCCATCAACGCAGAAACTGCATCTCACTATTTTCTTCCATTTTTGGTATGAAAACACCGTTTTAGCGTGCGAATGAACTTGGGTAAGGAGGCTTCAGAATCGTACGCACGTAGGAGGTTGTTTTACAAGCAACTATGAAACTAATCACCGGTCCAAGACACATCACCCATGAGTCCCATCTGAACCTCTTGAATGTCACCGACGTGAGCTTCCAAAGCACTGCAGCGAATTACTATAGACGCACTCCTCCCACAGCATAAAGCGTGTGAGGCTGTTCTTCGTCCCAGTGGCCGACAGAGGATGACAAGGTCATGCTAAGGAGCATCAAACAAATTCCGACTTCGTACCTCCCTCAGGTGAAGGTTGTTTTTTATATAGTATTATCTGCCATAAGCTGCTCTTCTAAACTCAGTGAAAAACCGCAATTATGTTCTTATTCAGTTACTACTTTGTTAGATTTCCGTTACTTATTAATAGTTTGACAGATGTGCTAATTCAAGATAAACTTAATTATTAGACACTGAACTTCCGCTTGAATCGAACCGGAAACAGAAGTAGAATGTTTAGACGTAGCAAATGTTGTAGCGTGTAATATGTAAATAACTACTGAGCGGCTTTGGTAAGTTCCGAGTTCCCTTTGCACAAGGTCACCACGGGGAGTAATTAGCAAGACCGCTATCCTGTTGGTAACGTGCCGGTGAAATGTAGTTGATCGGAGCTACTTCTGAATTTTTACTGTTACAAGTGTTCTCTTTAATGTCATCCGTTATGGCAATGTAACACTGCCGTGCTTATTTGTGTGTGATTTCAGTGGTCGGTATTTGTTCTGGTTTAAAGATACTAGGCATTGGTATCCCGACAGCTGTTTTTTACTGTTATCTACCATAAGCTACTCTTCTAGAATCAATGACGGATCGTTACTTGTGAGTAGTTTGGCAGAGTGTACAATTTTTTAAAATGATATCGATTCTGATTTGATAACTAACTCTTTAAATCTTGACTTTACAGCTTACTAATAGAGAAGTCTTCTTAAGCTTGGATCAACTTGAGAAATAGGGCGTGCTTACAAGAAATCCGGAAGTGAATAGAATTTTTCATGCACATCACGTTCATACAGGCAGATCTGCCCAAAAATGTGTTCATGTGTGTCCAGTAAACCCAACTAACATATTGGGGAAAATCACTGAAAAGTGGAATACAATCCAGGAAAACGTTTTGGGAGAATCCCGATCTAACTGACAAAGTGATATAAAGATATCCATATATTTTAATCGAATCGGGATAAGGCTGAATGTCAATTTTATCATGGAAAAGTATGTCGCGCAGATGCTGAAAACTTTACCTTGCAACCTTTCCAAGTAGTCGTTGAATCGACCATGAACAGTAATGAATTCAAGCAAGCTGGAGAACGCGGATGAGCACTTCTGTGGACGTTATGTGAAAGAAAGCCCTGAATCTGTCAGAAGGGGGGGTGATGTAGGTAGATGAAAACATATATATCAGGGACGAACCCACACTAATAGTATGCACGGAGAAAGTACTTACACACACTACTGTTGTACTCGATTCCACTTTCTTAGCCGTAACTGCCAGTCTTTTATGTTTTTCAAGCGGCATAAGGCGACCTGGATTGGCACCGACATTTGGGATCAATGAACACTCCAAAATGACTGCAAACCCGAATAACCAACCTTATTGAACGAACTGCTCCGAACGCCCGGAATTCATCACCTTTATTCAATTAGCTCATATTCGAGACAGCCCACAAGTACATTCTCATCCATTCTCTGTTCTCTTCCACACCACAAAGAGACGTATCTTGCGATTTGTTGAGACGTTATCGATTAAACATACCAGTCTGTCTTTGCATACTCAGAAACAGTTCGCTTGCAAGCTGCAATTGACCGAATAGTTCAACATGGCGCGACAGTGATGAACTGGAGATAGGTGTTCACTTTTGTGCAAACACACGTGTACAACATACTGATCCGAAAACATTGCACGATCTACGTCTTTTGAGTAGTTCGTCAGCATCCCTAGGTGGTCGGAAACGCAATCAATCCTTCGTTACCGATTTTGTCATCGCGAGTTAGGATTTCCTGTTTGGGCAGAGGTCAGATTTGATGAACAAGCAGTAACACATCAACAAATTAGACGATATTGGTTTCAGTGTACACCCAAACAAGCCCAATTATCTCATTGGCTAGTCAAATGTGCGTTTTGCTTATAATCATTTGGCTGCAAACAAATTTTTTTGGTCATTCCCTATCTTTCTTCGACGTACGTCGAAAAACGTTACGCCGTTGTGTATGTCATCACTTAAGGTAGCCGACGATACACAGATTACGTTCACTATAGGTAATGAAAAACACATCCAAGGTATGACTAAGCATGCATTTGAATTGAACCTACACTGCTCTCAAAAGCTGCTAAACATTACTTCACGAAACGTTTTATGTTTCTGACGAATTTAGCCGAGAATAGGCTCATCTTTGTTTTTGTACTGGCTTTCACGACCAACAGTGTAAACCTTGATTAGTGTAGTGCCTTTACGACTGTCCATTTTGGGCCTATTTCTCTGCTAGGGATGTATTACCTGAGCACCATCTTTATCACTTGTCTGCCTGTAATCGATTTTCGCCTACCTTTCTTTTTGCTAAATCTTTCGCCTTCATAGGAAGACAAGTCGAAAATTGTAGCCAGTTTAGTGTTGCTTAGAACGTCGACGCATTTTGTGCGACGACATTTTGCTACGTCTATTTGACCAAATGATTGAGTACGAGATGGACAGTGAACTTGATTTTGTGACTTAAAAGACTTTGCAGGTTTTGTAATTCAAAATGAACCCAATTGTGAAAAATTTGACATTCTATTGAATTCAGATGAGCGACAGAATCAACAGTGTACTCAGTTACCCACCCAACCATCTGTCATAAGGAAACCTCAGCATAATTTGTGGGATTGACCACCGGGCAGAAGTTTTCGAACAGCCCAAGCTGAAACCTACGAACGTCCCTTTTGAACAGTGAACATATTGCTGAGAAATCCTGCTCGGCTTTCAATCCCCTAGATTATTTGGGGGGTTCCGTATAACACAGAAGGCTATATGGGTGACTGATTTCAAGTGCGAGATTTCTGGGCTTCCGTTTAGGCTCTGTAGCTCAGCTGGTAGAGCGCCTACAGCACCGGTCCACAAGGTATACGCCCTGATTGAACTCCAGCCGAGACTTTGGAAAACTGGGACATTTACTAAGCCATATTTGCTAATTCCGATTTACTTTCCACTTTGTGACCCATAATTTAATAGCTGCTTAAACACTTTAAACTGTCTAACACGTTCACTTCATACACAAATCGACTGACAGCAACTACTTGAGAAGAATGACGTACGTGAACAGCTGGTGTCAAAGTACCTCCCAGGATTTGGAATTAGCAGGTACCTAGCTATTCTATGAGAACTGATTTTTTGATCTAGCAAACCACTCATCGTAACTATCCCCACCTCCATGTCTGATACCATCATCGATGCAAACACACGGAAAACTTTCAAGTGAGTAACTGTTTTTTATAAGATTCTGATATGGTGATGCTGCCCACCTCATTGGTGAATAGCCCGTAAGTTATTTATCAATTTTCCGTCAACTGCTCACAGAGACGAAGAACACTTACACGTAATCATTTGTCACAGTTGTGATCTCCTAAGTCAAGTGGCCTGGAATGACGCTGTAAGACGGATTTTTCTCGTAGCTTCGTGCAAGCTGCCTGAATATGCCTGGTAGCAGGCCACGCTGGACATTTAATTCAACCAAAGGTGCTCCCAAACTTAACGGGACATATGCAACCCACAATCTAATTAAAGAACAAGCAGCATATCAATATTTGTTGTAATACGACAGCTTGATACCTCAGAGTCAAGTAATCCAGTTGACAATGCGTTAGAAGAGATATACTATCAAAAATTGTATGGTTAAAATAAATGACACAAACCAAAACGCTTTGAAACTTGTGAGGTGACCAACAAGTTTCAATTCAATCAGAATGAAGTAGCCACCTTTACGATAGAGCCAAATTGTTAACAGTATTGTTTCACGACCATTAAAACGAACTGGTTGACGCAAATAAAATGTTGCCTGTAGAAATGTGAGCAAAATTTGTCTTCCGTGTTTAGAGTAATTACCCGGGTAATTACCATTTGCAACGGGAATGGTTCGCCACTTTGCGCAACACACTGAAAACAGTGACACAACTTGCGAAATTCTTCACACAACGATGGATCAAAATTAGAACCGGTGATTAGGCAAAATTTCCTCACATCTTGTTGTTTGCTTTTCATTCAAATTAAAAATTTTCGGTTCGCAGAAATGCACTGAAACGCGTAAAAAGGTGGACATCTAAGCGTAATGAAACCAGCAGCAATGTGAAGAAGACTTGTGTTTACTGAATAGCTAAGCGGTCACATCCAACAGGAAACCTATAAGTCAAATATCGACTTCACTGAGGAATGTGCCCCACAGTCTTATCCAGAAACGGCAGATATATATCTTACAAGCCAGTCTTCAATGTTCATGAATCTACTAGCAAAGTGGTAATATGACGGAGTACCTCATTGCTCTTACGTCGAAGCATCTGCCCATTATTTTAGTTAAATTGTGATCATACCCCTATAATTAGGCGGTGCACAAGTCAAAGTCGATTGCTCCTCAATCTCAACACCTAACATTGTGTTCTGATATCATTTCCTATCTGACTGAGTGAGTTTTGTACAAGAGTTACTGACTGGTGATTTTTCGCGTTCATTCTCACTTCATATCCCCCAGTTGAATAACTTATTTCGAAAGAACGCTACTTTCCGGCACTTCCAATCCGGGACGCACCGTAAATAATGCATCAAATGACAGGCTTGTAAGAAGTAAGTAGACGCACTGAAACCTTGCTTATTTGAAGACCGAATCGTAATTTCTCATCGGTACAACGGAAAGCAAAAGTATTGTCTCGAGTTTGTTGTGTTGAGCTTGTTTTCGTGTTCTATTCTACATTACTGATCCCAGTGTTCCGCTACATGAAACCTCCGTCCATCAGGGAGTAGCTCCTATATTTTACTATGGTTAGCTACCTACAATCCTTTAGTAAGTGGTGTCACTGCAGTGCTCAGGTCTGACAACATTCTAAACAACTTTTCCATCGCTGGAAGTGACGTGATCTCAACGACTAGCCTACGTAATGTAATGTCCCGCTCGTTTTAAATGGATCATCTACAGTTCAGTGAACAAATTCACTCGAATGATCTTATACCAATGTAGATATCACACATTATTGAACAGTTGTTAACCTCTTCCCGTAAACAATCAAGATGCCAGTTTTTTCTACTGAAACATATACGACGTTGCAATAAAGTCAAACTGAACAGCCCTCCTTTATCATTTTTGAACTGCATCCTCCGTTCTCACTGAAATGAACAAAGGAAGATGCGCTGTAATTATTACGGCATCCCTGTTGAATTCATTTGGTTGCCTAGATCCGTTACTTCCACTTGACCACATATCCCTCAGTTCCTTTGCACTTGGAGCTACGTTCCGTAGAACATATACAGCCAGCAGCGAGTTGTATAGCTCTGTTAACGATTATACGACACATTCTATGTACGTCATCATTGAGTGGTGGCCACTCCTGGATTTTGGTTCCAGTATGTCATGACGATAAAAACACATGTCAACCATTGTACAATCGTGTTTCTACGCATTTGTGTAAACACGGGAGTTAAAAATTGGCTGGCGTACTCAGAATACACAAGTGACCTGATGCATTAGGGAAAATGGACTGCTACTGTTTGTTGGGATAGTATAACTCAGCGTGTATGTCACGAGTTGCCTCACCGTTGTCCGAGAACCAAACGATGACTGACTTTGGAGCTGTGAGTGGAGATTTTAGCAACATTTGCGCATTTTCCTGGGTTGATTACGGTTTGTCGCTCTTACATTACTTGATGATGTCCTGCAAGAGTTTATTTTCGTTCAGAATTTATGTCTGTATGACCAAATAGACTGCACCAAGGATATCATATTTCTATCAGGACAAGTTGAAAAATGCACTAGTGTCGAGATTCACCCGTGATAGAGATGGCAAAGGCTACATATTTTAAGGAAACAATCATGTTGACCTCATATCTATTCAACTCACGATGAGTACGACCGAAGTATCCTACTCAAACATCCAGCCATATTAACTTTCGGATAAAGCTGGGGTTTGGCTAAACCACACTTCCATTCTACTCGCCAATAACCAAAATATCGCCCAACATATTCAATGATTCCTCTAACATCAAGCTGACAAGGAGTTACAACAATGGGGCCGTCGACTGAATTCAACAGAACAGTTGTTATATATTCCACTCTAGGCGATCGGGCATTTCTTACAAGCATATAGTAATTCAACTTTGTTTAATCTGAGGCCAGTTGCTTAGTGGCTAGCACGGCTGCCTCGGGAAAACGTGGTCGGACTTCTACTCCTGACCATGTAAAAAGTACAGCTTGTAAGACGAGCTCTAACGCGACTGAAATTGCAGTCAATCATTTCTGTTTGAAAGATAATACAAAATCTGTGGTAGTGTGAAAACTGTAATCCCTTGTGAGTGTCGTTCAATCTACGTTAACTCCAAATCACTTTATTTGTGCTTGTAACAATAATATGCCTTGTCAACTCAGGGAAACATTCAATAAAGTTTTGTCATGTAACTAATTCATTACGCCTGCTGTGTTGTCAGTTGTACGTCGAAAATTGGAAAATTTTGTTTAGTGAAAGAATCACATGGTGTTCTCTAAGAAGATGTTTGCTATTGTGACAACAGTCTGACCTTTACTTTGTCTTAAAGCGTTGTAAACTCCATTTACAATGAAGTCATTGAGTCCAGTGAGAATGGTGTTGATAGCCGAACAACCCTCTTGAACCGTCATATCAGCTGGAGTAAGAAAGATACTGTTGAAGCGGTCAGTATATCGTAACAAGTGCTGTGTACACCGATTTCTTGTAACATACGGAATGGCGGGAAGTTTATTCCACGGAAACCTGTACAAAACAGTTCGAGTGAACAGGAAGAAAGCAACTCACTGAAAATAGTTTGATGGTATTTTTACGGTTGAAATAATTGATATTCACGGCAAGGATAAGGCATTAATGACAAAGCACTTCAAAACATACCATACAGTGGAATCCATCCTAGCAATATCCTCAGCCACAAACCAGTTACAAAGCTGGGGCACACTGGTTCACTTACCGAATTGCTTGTCCTAGGGGGTACCAGGTGCTTCGCTGTTGTTTGCGATGGTAAACGATCAATTAGTTAATCAGCCTTTTATAAAAAATGGCTGTCCATTTGGGATTTCAGTGGCAGTAACACTTACAGAATACATTGACGTTAAAGCTAAACGACGATTCCGTATGCTTGTAAATGATTAGTAACGAAGGTATCCAATAACACTGTTGATCGTTTAATCCACTATGAATCCTGATTAGTTGACTGTCAGAGATACTCTAGCAACCTTTCGACATACGTTAGACTAATCCTAGCATAAAACCCTTAGAGCTCAGTGAAGCATTGCTAATTATGAACACTGGTCAAGCTTGAATACGCAAAATCAATCTCATCATCATAGAATTGGTTGTCTTATTAAGATATAAAAGGCCGGAGTCTTTGACTGGTTTGTCTAATTGCTGCCGATTTTTCCATATCATATAACCTTCTATGGTTTAACACTAGGGACCGATACTAATAACTAAAAATAAGATTTTGTGGCACAGGGCTTTCTTCTGATTTCACAAAGGCTAATTTGCTTTCAAACGGTTTTGGGATTGGATTGCCACTGAATCACTCGCCGTCATTTGCCCCACAAATCTGAATGAAACATTGTGAGATCACTCACCGAATAGATGTATGTGAAAACAGTGGAAATCGAACTCGAATATCTTATTCAGTGAGCAAGCGCATTAATCGATTTATATTTCTGTACGGTTAACAGCAGTGAAACCATCTTGGGAATGTTGTTCCTGCCATGTGAATTTCCTTCCAGTATTTGCATTCTAAACCATCATACTTCCGAATACAGGACACTACTGTCATGGCAATTAATTATTGTGTGAAAGAGTTATTCTGATTCTGATCTATCTCCTAAATGGAGGACAAGCTTCCAGCTAACCCCATCGACAGTGCTTACAGAGAAATTGTCAACATTACGAAAAATCGACCAAACTTGTGTTAGTTTATGTTTGATATAACCAAGTGTTCATGATATATTACAGACTGGGGAGTCGTTTACAATCCATGCAGTTGAACATCGGACAAGTGGCAGTCTCAAAAGAAACAGGCCAACAGCTAAAAATCTCCTCAGAACTTAAATCACAGCAGTTCGTGAGTTACGAAGGTTCGAAGTAGCGTGGAGTTTTCATCTTAGCATAATGAACACCTGATGTACCCCAACCCCAATAGGTGAGGTCTGTAAAAGTCGATTAGGCAAGATCTGCCATTTCATCCGAACAAAACATATTGAACATTGCCATGAAATAATCCATAGCTGATCATTTTCTGTGATTAATAAAAATCCTTAAATTTCAAGCATAGTCAAGTCAGGCGACTTATAAGTTTCGTACGTAGTTTTGCCGTACCGTGACATGACGCATATCATAACACGGTTGAAAAGTTCCAGATGAGGAAAAAAGAGCACTCGTGAATCCTCGAAATACTGCACCGCTTCGCTCGCAAACTCAAACAGGGTGCACTGGACATCTTGGGTAGGTGAACTACATCCGTAGAGCATATAAACTCAACCACCACTGGTTACCGTCTCCCAATGGACTATCAAGAATGTGCTTCGCCCCGCCGCCTTTTGGGTTAGGTTTCCTTTGGAATGAAGGATCTTTGCGGAGCTTCTCCCCTCATTTCCGTTCTTTTGCTAAGAAAACAGAGAGGTATATCGGTGTAATAGTTAGGACTTTCTAGTACTGCATTACTGTGCTCTCCTTCCTAGTCTTACTGCATATGCAAGGGTTCTATTGCACACTTCTCCCTCATATTAGGTTTTGCCATGTTAAATCAAAGTATTTCGTTTTATCTGCTTTCGATACGTGGTTTTTTACTTGATGGCCTTTATCTTCAATTTTGTGCGTGCACACATCAGAGACTTGCCTCGATCGTTGCTGCCCCCAAAGGTCACAATCAAGTTGCTAGGGGGCCAAACATCCAGGTGAAATTTTTACTTGAAGGATGCAACTGTTTACTTGCTTCCGAACATCATCTAAGCTTACCACACGCAATGTCCGAACACATCTAGACGGGCCAACAAGCGGCTCTTCCACGTACTTTGGAGACCCTAACCATCAATATCCATGATCGTGTTGAAACACAACTCCAAATTTCAGAGGTGAAGGAGCACAAACATTGGCTCCTGCAATTCAACTCTATTCAAGTTTCAGTTCACTAGCCCAGACGTGATTGGCTCTGTGTCTACGAGGGCACGAGTGGTCGATTGCATTTTTGGGTGTATGGACTGAGTGATGATAACGTAAAACACAGCCAGTGCGCACTACTATGAACCTTGGTGATAGAGCAGTGGTTGATGGGTTAGCATTATTTTTAAACTCATGTGTGAGCAAACTGTTGACCTGCGGACTGTGAGATCACAGCTAGATAGCTATTAACATCACTGAGAAAAGTCATGCTAGCACAACGGGGTCATTTAACGGGAATCCGGAAAGTCAACTTTTCCCAAATGGTGATTGAAGCTGATGATAATTTTACTAACGCTCTGGTTGTCATTGTTTTTGGTCAGTAGAGACTTACTGCATGCAATCTTACTCCGCCTCAGTATCGTTAGGTTCCACAATTCGTGGGTTGATTTAATCTCAAAAATGAGTTAGGTCAAGCTTATTTTTAAACATGGATTACATTAGTTTAACTGGCCAAAAAATTCATGCATATGAGTGCGGCAGATGTCCATCTATACGTGTACAGTTGAGTTCACATTAATTTCCTGCCAAAAAACTGTTGTTGGAGTTTACGCGAAAACTACCTTGTTTTGACGAGGGTGTAGCCTGACGGTATTTCGAACGTTGAAATTCAGGTTGTCCGAGTTTTGGGCTGCAGATACTTGATCTGGAAAGATTATAGTGTAGTCTGATATTCAAATGTTAGACCGCTAGCTATCAAGAATATGGAATGTTGGAATTATGAATTATTTGAGATATGACTTATGGTAATTTCGAAAAGTTAAGATCTCGAATTTCATATAGGGATGTCAGTAACCTGGATTTCCATCTGTTCATTCTGTTTGTCTCAGGGTTATCAAACTAAAGTAGCCACTATTCAAAAATGGCCAAAGAAGAGTGGAACAGTTGGAAACACGATGCCAGTAATTTCCGTAGACATTCGGTGGAACTGTTGGGTGAATATTGCCAAAGCGGGCTCATTAAAGTAAGCATCACTGTGATGTCAGTATATTCCATCAATTAGATGTCGTGCTGTGGAATGTAGGACGCCGGTGATTGTGGTAATTTATGCGATGATTTCACAAAGAAATGAATATCAATGATAATTAGTATGACGGAGTTGCTAATTTAGAACAGATCCAAGTGCAAAACATCTCGGCTTCGGGTGGCATTAAACCAAAGACAGAACCAATGTGGTTAGAAGTGGTTAGTGCTTTACAAGCTCAAATATGAAGCTCAAACTGAGAATCCACATCTTTGGAATCAATCACTCACCCAACACGTTGAGTCATATGGAGTCGACTAGATAAGTCAAGACGTTTTTTTACCAAGATAAGTTAGGCAGGCAACAGCCCAGTCATAATATTTCGGAGCGTACGGTGTAGCTTCTTGTGATATCTGGTAAGTTGTTCGCCGCTTCTGGGTGTGCTGTTTCTGACATTGGTTTGTATCCAGTCGATGTTCTGATTTTTCCCAATTGGTCCTTTTCCAAACTACCAGAGTCAAATGCTGTGAAATATTCACGAAAATGAATGAATTTCTGACGCATTCGAGCAAGTACAGATGAACAAACTCTGTGGCAAATTTAATCAACCGTCTGGTTACCTGAAATCGACAAATGGTGCCATATACAGTTCCGTTTCATTTGGTCGCATGATATACTATATTCCAATCGAAACAGTGTGAAACAGAGCGGCAAATGTGTGCTGATTTGCTCTGTAGCCTGACGACGACGCTTTTCTGTATGTTCATGATTTGGGAATGTAACATGCCATATCGCAAATACTAAGACAGAGAAGTATGGGAATTTTGCCAATGCATTACTCACACTGAAGTTGATTACGCAATGAAGTATTTAACACGTCTAGAGCTAAGAATTATCCTACAGGAGATTCAGCAGTGTATACGCAACAAGTCTGCATGGTAAGACAGTATACGCAAAACAAGTGAGGCATTTGGTAAGTTGTCTGCTATAAGAAATGACCATTCCAGTATCGTTGCGTTTGTCATACGGTGATTTGTGGATTAGCTCCAGTTAAGTTGTTTATCGCTGATCAACTGTTGTTGATAATTTCTCTTATCATTTGCTCTATTGTAAATCAATTTCCCCTGGGTTAATTAAGGTAGGTGACCAATCCGCATTCAAGATATATCATATTTTGCAGCTATTTCTAACAGCACAGGGTGAAGTGCAGTTGATTTTGACTAATTTTTGGGGGAGTTTCGGAGTCAAAATACATGTCGGTTCATTATGCTACTGAAATCTCCTTAAGGGCGATACTTGATTGCTCGGAAATGACTGAGTTACCTCGATCTGAAAAGAATGACTCCAGATTACTTGTGTTCAACAAGCTTGTAGCCACATGCACACCTTTATCTTGCGGGAACATAATTTAGTCATCAGTTGGATTGTGCATATAGCACGATTAACCTCAGGGGATATATTGCAACGGTTGTCAGCCTCACTTTCATATAAACTAGTTTCCAACGATCAAACGATTAAAATGACATCCGTTTCGTTATTAGACTGGTGCTTGATTACATGAACTTATGAAATATCAAAGAAAATCGCTACAGATGAAAATAGTTCTTTGAACTAAACTTACGGGCTGATTTCAACAGTTTGTTACCATTCTGTTGATGTTCGTGCTCAACCGTCCATCCACTGCTATGAGGATCCGAAGGCTGCATGCTTGCGAATTCGAAAACTCTCAACGTGGACAATTTTTGTTCACAGTATAGACCCGAAGTGATAATACTGAGCAAATTAAAGGTAACTCATTCAGCAAAGGAGTCGTACTGTGAAGTTACCAGCAGCTTGGTAGCACAAAATGGGGTGGGCAGATTTATGACCATAGTTACGAGTATGTTGTTCGGCTTGCTATAACTTGGTCGCTTGACACACGTTGATCGGTGCTGTACAATATATTATTATGTATTTGCAAGTGAGTGTAATGGCGAGTGATTGCGCATCTGTGAGGCTAATAGTTAGCAACTGTTTCTTAGTTATTTGTGAGCAAACGGCTAAAAAGATGATGACTATCATCATGTTGAAAGTCTATCACCTGGACAAAGAAAATATCGGCAGTTGTGTACTTGTATATTCTGCGGGTGAACAGAACCTAATGTTTTGGAGTCAAAATGTAGTCCGTTTGCAATAAAAACGTGTTGAAAGGAATAAAAGATCTGGACGAAGTTCTTTGTCCAGAAGTCTAAACGTGCCTCTAGGGCTCGATTAATCATGCAAAGACACCTGCTACAACAAATTATTCGATGACATACTGATAAACAGGTTGCGTTATTTCTGTCAGACTGAGCACTATGTAGAGATTCTGTTTCCTGTTATCTGTTGACCTCTCGGTCCTACATTAAAATGGATCAGGACACGAGAACTACTTTAGTATCACAGATTTCAAAACAGATCAAGACACACTTGATATGCGAACGTGAAGGAATGAGTTTGGCATGATCGCGTATCAGGCAAACACTTCACCGAGTACAAACGGTAGAGTTTGCTGCCGTCGAAAGGCATTACAGTCTTTTCGACCAGGGCATAACATTTCAACTCGTACTATTTCAATTTGAACGTCGCAATCTGGAAATACTTACTCCAAGTTAAAATTATACAANNNAACAATAGATTAATACACACAGCGTTTACACTGTTTTAGTTACCCAAATGTTAAATTCTCAAAAACTACTACGTAGACTGCTACTGATGAGCTCCAACAAGAGTAAGACTCAAGTCATTTGCTTCCGTTGAAAGCGGCCGACTGGAAAATCTATTGGAATGTGACAGCTGCGATCAACTGTGGGTGATTTTCACTTTTAATGGTAACCTTTATCTTTTAAAGGTTTATCGGCGTAAATTTCGCCCTCCTTTTCAACTATATGAACGTACGACCACATAGGTTGTTATCGTTACCAATCTTTTAAGCAGTAAAGAAACTGAATATTGGATGATGGTTAAAAAATATCCACAAATTGTCTGCATGAAGATAAGATATAGTGGCGTGCACACCAATTAATCTAACATTTTGCCCTAAGTACCTTTCGCCAGATATGCCAGGGCACGTTCACAGACCTATTCACCTAATCAAGAAAGGTTCTTTTACAGTGATAAGGGGACTCAAAATTTTCTGTTAAAAACTTCCGACATTATATGTAGTGTTTTTAATTAGATATAGTTCTGTTTATTGCAGTACTAGCCTAAGACTAAAGACAATCAACCATGTCCATATCAAACCTCAACAGTGCGCTAGTTGCATACGTTTAGCTACGCTGTTTGACACAATTCGGATCCACACGTAATTTGACGGACGTAATACTGACAGGCACTAGCACTGTTTACAAGCACTGTGGGAGAGCGCAATATGAGAGGACCTCAGACCGTTCAGTCAACTCAATGAACACACAGATTATCAAGCTGTTGGAAGGGGGAGAAGGAAGTTTGCTAGTACATTTCAGTCTAGGCGTTGGTTGGGAAAAATACCTCTTGGATGGTACACAAAGGAATGGAGGACCAGAGGCGAATAAAAGAAAGATATACTCAGCAGATTTAGCAGAAATGAACACAAACGGCTTGGGTATCTGTTACACGTTAACGATGAATGGATTGAGAATAACACAACGTTACGAGCAAGTTGCAACGCTCCACCTCTGGCGGCCTTCCTCGGGAGGGTTGTAGTCGAAATCACATTAACAAAGAAACAGGAGTCACGTAGGGTTTGTCGTGGTAAGACCGATCTGCGCTCCCCCTGAGTTGACTAGTCTAATCCCTTGTCCATTAGGTGGGGGTAAGACAGATGTAGATAAGATGCGTCCGTGTCTGGTGCTGTTTGTCCTTCCACGCCACACTGCAGACAGGGGATTTTATCATTGCGAGCAAAGTATATTGGATGAAATGTCATGCCTTCAAAGAAGAAACGGTTCTTACTGCGAACAACTTCAAAGCGCCAAAGGTTGGTAAACAGATTGGGAATAACACAACGTTTCGAGCAAGTTGTAATACTCTACGTTTCAACCACCTCGCGTGGCCTTCCTCAGGAGCGTTGTAATCGAAATCACCTTGACAGAGGAACAGAGGTCACATGGGATTTGCCGTGATTAGGTCAATTTGTGGTGCATCTGACCGGATTGGTCTTATCCTATGCCCATTAAGTGGGGGTGAGACAGATGTAGATAAGACGCGTCCGTGTGTGGTGTTGTTTATCCATCCACGCCACACTGCAGACAGGGGTTTGCTATCGTTTGGATTAACACAAACATGTTATGTGCAAATGGTGAGAGCTTCGACAAAACATCGCTCCGCATGAGAAGGCAGATCCTAGTGGATCACCCGGGCTTGATCAAAACCTAGGTTATGATTCTTTGACAGTGCATTTAGTGCGATGGTCGAATACTTCTCAAGCTTCTGAAGCTGATAGGTGTGTTTAGGAGGAAAGCCCGTACGCCTCATGTTTTCTGAGGCACGTATTTTCAGTTATCTGCTTGTCTGTTTAATGTACGTGGTATTGTAACCACCTTGTTTTATTTCGTAAGTGCAGTCTGTCTGGTCACCCCATAGAAACTGGATTCTTCGTATGCATCATCGGTCCCTCTAGGGTAGCATCTGATCGAAATACAGTCCGGATAGCGCACTCAGATAGAATGGATCGAACTGTTTCAGCTGTTTTTTACAATACGGTATGCAGCTGCTGTTGTTCACTTTGTCCGGCTGGACAATCTGAAGCACATTATAACCCTTTCCTGTCACATATACACTTTTAATGACCCGATGATGGTTGTCAGTTGCACAGGCTAGGAATTTTTAGTGCAGGTGGTTTCATGTATGTGGCGACCTAATACAGTTTGAAATTTTCGGATTGAGTTGTGTGATATTTTACAGAATAGTCAGGTCTTAACTGTTCATCGGCTACAGTATTTCATAATACACATTATGTGAATGACCACTTGACCGTTCATTGCCGTTTGGGCGAGGGATATGATAGGGCTGCATAGTGAGTTGTAGGTGAGAATGTAACTTTTTTTCCCAAGTGCTTGTTAGTCACTGGGAAACGATCTAATTTTTTCTAGTCTCTTTGACTTGTGTGATCTATGTGAACAATTTCAAAAATGTTTAATTGTTTCAAGGTAAGTACTCCGGGTACATTTACTGTTTCTGTGTGTGGACAGATTACTAAACTGAACGGCCCCAATATCCTTAGTGTAGATTGTTTTAAAAGTGTCTTCTGACTGCTTCATTGTCAAGAGTGTTTTTAACACTGGTTGCACAGTTTATGGAGAGCTTCAGAGTCTACCACTAGCGTCCTCTGATTTACTTGGCATATTGACACGTGTAATTTAGCGTAAGCACAATGGTGGTCGGCAGATCTTTCGTGCCGATTGTGCACCATTTTGCGGTTGCTGACATTTAACGCCAGTTATTTTACTGTAGAATGAATTGTGGCATAGGCAAGCCAGTTTGCAGACAGAACTGTTTCAGAGTTAAGAGCCGTTCAGCCTGGAACCCACGGCCTCACTCTGTGCTCGGAAGGTTAACATGTTATGCTATCGATACGCACGTGATAAACAATAGGCACTACAACTTACTAAACCACCATTCGAGCCATTTGCCACAGGTCACATATGACGGAGAGTTGTCTCGTCTACTATCGTTAGCTGTTGATTTTCCATTTTCTGTTAGACTGGAAACGATCGGACTTCACGGCCTGGCTGCGACCGAGCAATAATCCATCATGACCACTGAATTAGATGAGAAAGAGTTGTCTAAATATTTGGCCCCAGCCATCAACAGCGAAGTGGTAGACAGCGGTTTGACCTTGACAGCTCTCAGTAACAATATCGGTAGGTGCGCCCAAACCCCCGTGGATAAACGTTTGGTGGTAGTCCGGACACATGCACTAGATAGTGTGGGCGTGGTGATACGGGTTGCAGTGGAGTACACAAATTATCTGCCACAGCTCTTGGTCTTCCTGTTATCAAAGACTGAAATCAGTCACCACATTCGGGTTGACCTGTGAGCTAGCAAATATCCATCAAGACCACGAAAGGGGTTGAGAAAGGTTCCAGGGAACTGTTGGTCCGGCGATCACCAGCGAGGCAGCGGACAACAGTTTTAATTTTGTTGAATCTCCTCAACACCACACATGTCACCGGTGGATCATTGAATGAGCGTCTTAACTAACATGGAAGAAGGCCTGTTTTAGTTTCTTGCAGGTCAACCGCACCATCGGTTGCAGGTAACTAATTTCTACTCAATGAAAGTATCTCGTTAGCTACGAAACATGAAGTAAATCCATTTGCAGGTCCATGCTGTCGGTACAATAACTTAAAAAGAAGAGAAATTAGCGAGTGAACGCTCGGATACCGTTGTGCACACAAAAAATGTTTGTGACGTTGATGCTGCCTTGGCAGTAACCGAATTGGTTCTGAACTCTGAGATTCTGTGACTGTTTTGTGGTTTGGAATTTTGCACATTTCACCTCGTCTGCTGTAAACACCAGATGCAACGTAATCTGCTGCACCATAAATCGAGTCACGTCAGACATTTGTCAGCTCTATTCAAGTGTTCAACGGGAAATGGTCGTTCCGAATAAATGGATATTTGTCGATTGTCCCAAAAATGATTTCCGTTAGAAAGCTTGAACGGTTAGTTGCTTCAAGTACAGCGTAAATGAGCGCTAAAAGCCTGTTGACCCATTGACCACGGTATTCTTTGTTCATGATACGCATGAACAGGCTCGCGGAATTGAATTGACGAACAGTTAGGTAGGAAGGACTATTGATTCTAAGGAACACCGGCAAGCAGAATTTTCGTTTTTCTCATGAACCACTGAAGAAGGTCATTCATAACTGTGTACGATGGAAACGGAATACCTTGCTGTCATGCATCATTCATTGGGATGGGAAAAACTATTTTGTGTGTTAATTAAGTTGAGTTCAAAATGTTCAGCTATGGAAAAACAAAGTTGACCAGATGCGAGAAATAGTGAAGAGTAAAAGAATTCCGTCCCATTAATTAATTGTTAACAAAGCAAGATTTAAAGAATGATTTTACGGTCAGATTTAAGACAACTCTCTCAATGGTGTTTGAGTTGTCAGGCAGATTACAGGTTGTAGGGACTCGATCATCATGTGAATCTCTAGGCTGTTCCAGAAGATAACTTCAGGAACATTTTGCCTATCGTGATAACAGCTTGTTTGGTTAATGTAAGGATCACCTGTGCAGGCATTTCACTGTACTGGCTCAAATACAACTTAATCTGGACCTTCCAGTTTATCCGGTTCCTTGGACTTACCTCAAGACAACCGAAGCATACATCCATTGGCTCATTCCCGAATTGCGGACTGACACACCAAACGGAACTGAGTGAAGTGCCACTAATCGACATGTAGACAGAGCTAGACAAAAACCCGACAAAACTACAGTTTTACAAATTATATGCCGTCTAACCTCTAGACACATTTTGCAATCCACAGAAACCATAAAACTGCGCAGAAGGAGTCCTGTCTTTTGGCTTACAAAGGAGATGAACATCTCTCACACTGTGTTATGGTGACGCACCACCCACATCACTTTATTATCTATAACCTCATTTCAAATTTACATGTCATAACCGTATATTAATCTTTAGTTTCAGCCTAGTCCTCCTTACTTTGACAGTCACTACCTCTGTCAATCTGGTCGGCGTGAGACTTTTGATCTGTGGTCACGTGGACACTCATGATACAGCCAACACCTTACAATATGTAGTCATTGTAATGGGTCGTATGACCTCATTCGAAATTGGCAAATCATTGTTTGATCAAACGGAACATCATGATAAACCCACCACCACACTTACAATGCGTTCGCTTGTACCCATTCCTTAATTACCTGTCACTTGTATGGTCACGTCAATTGTCTCTAACGTCGCATCCAATATGTGACTTGTGTCGACAGTTATACTCCTCTGACCTACATTTCAAAGGCTATTGCGCATCATAAAAACAACTATGGTTATTCAACTAACGTTCAGTACAACTGCTGACAGGAACTGCCATGTGAAACGCTGACTGTGACTGCCCGACACAACGCCTGACATGAACCGCTTGATGAAATGCCTGTCAAGGAATGCTTGATATGATCACCGGTTCCAATTCTGTCAGCAACGTTAGTGTTGGTGTCTCCAACACTACCTACTTCATGGTTTAGCATGGCTTTTGGTCATGAACACTGCACACAGCTACTTAGGTTTTGTCAATAACTTCTACGCGATGCATAAAGGGAGTGACTTTTCATTACTGCATAACATGCTGAACAACGCATCCTACCTTGACGTGGCCAAACAAACTAAACAGTACACAGTCCTAAAGTAAGGATCTTCGTCTCCAAGGCTTTTACAGCCTCATTCAGTAAATAAATTGCAAGTCAACGACCATTCGCACATCATCCTATCAGTCTGTCATACCTATCAAACTTACATCGTCTAAACTGATGATTCTTATCGGCCAAAAGTCATTTCCTCTGCGCTATCCGGTTTCTGTTCAGTTCCAAAATTTTGTGTAGTTTTGTTCTTCTCTCATATTCGGTACGCCGTTATTTATTCATAACATGTGCATCTTCGTTGGCATTATTTACCCTCTGATTATAAGCAACAAGAGAATAATTGGAGTCACGGAGTCGAAATTCCTCATTGTTGGACTGTGGCCAGAACGTCAGTTATCCATACCAGATATACGACTTTTGTCTGTTGTTAGTAAGCTTACCCATCATGTATAGCCTGCATTATGTTTACTGTAGAACTTGATGACAAATGATCAGAGCGTCCTCGTGAACACACTGTTTTTCTGTTCGCTGGGAGAAATTAACTATAGGGACACACGAATCGTATTCCATTAGTTTTAGCCCCATAAAAGCATTGTTTAATATAACGTTTTTTCAAGCGGTTTTACAAACAAACCAGGCTGCTCAAATGAGACAGTTTTACGGCGGAATATTTATTATAACCCTGCTGTTCACAGTTCTGTGACATCTTTGTTCCTTTTATCCTCCACTGTATTAGGAAATTTATACCACGTTAATGGTTACGCTAAAATGAACAAATGAGTTTTTTCCACAAGATTTTAATCAGTTGGCAGAGTTCCGACAAAGCCACCTCTTGCATACTGCACCAACCTTGGTGTGAACAAGGATGACAAGGAGACAGCTGTAACAGCCATATTGCAAAACACAATGAAACGAATTTTTTAAATTTTACCTTCAATACCTAACATCTCAGAAAATCTAACCGTACGTAACAGCCCAGAATTTGAAAGGCTGGGTGCAATGGCAATAACATATCACTAAACTTGATCTAATGACCTCGACACCTGTCTGAGTCCAAAAGATCAGCGATACTCAGTTACAATGTTTATGCCAGCCACCATTCCTATAGTCCGTGAGCATAAGAGAGATCATTTTATACGAAATTTGGTCTAATGTCTATGGCTTGATATATACATGTGTTAATCAGGTGACTGCCATTTTTTGTTTGTTCTGTGAAGTTAGGTTTCCGATAACGTTGAAGTTGTCAATTTGATTTTCGAACTACATTCTTTCCGTTTTAATTGTCATTGCTAAGCATTCGTTTCGGTGGAATCATAATTTCTGAATGTGATTCTTCTTCCGCCAAGAATTTCTTTCGGGGCGAGCAAAAGTGTTTCATGTTCGAAAATATTTCCTCATGTGAAACATTCTAGAAATTCTGCTGGACATGAGTTTTACTCATTACGTAGGAAAGCGTCAATTTTTCTGAACTAACAGTTCTTCAGAGCAGTGTCTGTGATGTCTTTGAGAGTAAGTATGCCGTGTGTGACCGTCACTTGCTATTTGTTGTGACGATTACGCAATCAATCCATAATGACCCCATGCACGACAAAAGAGTAATACGGTTTAAATGGACTTCAAACGAAAAGCCGATGAGAGAAAACTAGCCGGAATCGCATCATACATAATTGGATGCAGCAACAATGCGATTGTACGCAGACTGCGATACTGTCACAACGCCAGGGTTTGTACAAGAAATAGAGGGCGGTAACGGAAACTTTGGAGATCATAACCGGCAGAGCATCAGTAGGGTCAGTAATGTAACTAAGCTCGGGGCTCATTTAAAAATGGGTACATTAGGAAGCTTGTGTTTTACGGAATGCCACGGATTTCGTTGCTGTTTTTAAAGGTGCTCTAGAAACGGTGACACAGTGTTTGCTTCTTTCTTGGAATTATGTGGAAAGGCCTCTGGTTTAAAGTGTAACTTTGTCCTTAGAGTAAATAAGCTTTAGTGGACGGAAGTTAGAACACAACCTTCACACATACCACCTTATAGAATATATCGCGCCTGAGAAGTGCTATTCAAGCATACTAGGGATAAATGATTTAGGGTTGTGTTGACATCGTTCTGGGAACAGGAATACCTCTGAATAAGCCATCAGTGGTACACCAATCTTAGTATGCAGCAAATGAGGCGTGCATGCTACTCATAACAAGTTCTTAGACCCCGATAGTCCTTCCGTAGATTAATTGGTGGGTAAAATGAGTTTGGAGCGACAATATTTCCATGCTGCTTCTTGCTGGGGAGTCGAAAAACATTTTCTGCATTGCTCTGAGAAGTATGTGTCTTTTCTGTCAACAGCGTAATTCACCTTAGAACCGCGTTCCCTAAATGGAAGCGTTTCTCACCATGGAATAGCTACCATGATTTTGTGTTGAGACCCAATACCATTGGGTTCAGCAGATTTACCACTGTTCTATTATGAAGAAGAATGCTGCATATTGGACCACACATTGAAAAGTATGAAAACTAGTCAACATTTCACATGTAAGCCAACGCATCAGGTGATTTTTTAGAGAAGATGAAATAATTGTTCAAGCGAATTCCACTAGAGTTGTATTTGCTGACTGGCAGACAGACATTGAAAACAGCATACTCGCTGTACGTGAGAGGACTATTGTATATCCTCAGCTGACCATGGATTGGTCTTTGCGACCGATCAATTTAACCCCTCGACCTCGGCTATATATTCAGAAGAACACTGTTCGTCTGAACGAAGATCAAATGTGTAGTACAAATAGTCGGTTCGCTATCAAACAAGGAGATTTTTTAATGGCTTGGACAGATTGTTACGATTTCTGTCTGCCCCATTAAATCTTCACATTTTAGCGATAAAAGACTATGCAAAGACTGGATTTTCGCTGAAATCAAATGGGGAACAGGAACGGCCTGCGTACAAAAACAATAGTTTGTATCAGTTTCTCTTTGACAACTAACCAAATTCACACAGAGCCATTAGTGGAGTCTTATAAATTGTTGTTAGTGAATAGCCAAGTAAATAGTAATCTAGATTAATGAAACCATCAAAATATCCCATTCTACTGATATTTCCAAATGATAGGTGGCACAGAAAGAATTTCACTAGTTTTTTAACCGTGTGCACCGCATGAAGAAGCGTTTGTCGTTCAAGGGTCTGCTCGGCCTCAGTCTGAAGTAATGAAGGTCGGTCAGTTCGTCCGACTTATTCGGTCGAACGTGCCCGACAAACACTGAAATATGTTTTACACCATCTGGTCGATTATCGTGTTCTGTCCTTGTCTACTGTGGTCTCGCTCTCGTGCCGTCACGCAGATTTTTCCAGTGAATTTGTTGGGACGTCCAACTTCCAATGATGAGCACTCTTACCAGAGTCCACGCCAATGTAGTCGACCTGGACAATGGATATCCGTAATAGGTGACTTCTAAGTTTTCCAAAGAATAACTCTACGATCAAACACGGATGGTGGTGCCAAAGATGAAGGCTTCTTACAACTGCCGCCGTTACAACACCGATTGATTGCCACCGTACTACGGACTTATAATGGCACAGAGGCCTTGTTAGCCCACACCACAAAACAAATTCCATTTCTACCCCCGAAACCTCAGATGCTTCCATTTTTGCAAATTTCATATAGCCGATTTCCATGCGGTTGCCAGGTCGACCACACTGGCGTGAAGAAACGACGGCTGACGTTTCGGATCTCGGAGCTTATCCCAGAATGGATGGAGAAACGTGTGTGGCAAATAAAGCCGGCACTCATGTATGCACGCATCAGTCACTACACAGACCACATCAGAGACCATTCACTATCTCCTGTAGAGTCATAGCCAGGTGGATCTTACACAGGCATTCACTGCTACTCACGAAAGTGGTAAGCCCCGGTTATTACGACATGTTGAAGCAGCTGCTACGAGACGTTAGTGTCCACCTCTGTGTATCGAGAAAGACATATGTAAGTTTAGCACTGCCACGGTAACGATGCCATTGGCTGGTCGGCGAATAGCTTCGCCGTATGTTTCCTCTGTACGGTTAACTTCACATTTAACCTCTATTCTGTAGTACGCACTTGGTAATATTTGCGGGGACATTTGCCAGACCATAAGTCGTGCGCATTAACGCTTTTGACTGCTATGCTAAAATTCATTACTAATATTGCCTCTTACATTCGGGCACAAAAGAATGATGTCCTTTGAAATATATTGTTAAATCAACCAATTTAAAGCCTTCAGCCACGAGAAACCTGGCGATTGATTTTAACATAGAACACCGACTGATGAATCATGATTTCGTTATGGGAAATTAGATGGAACAGGGAATATAAAATGACCAGTTCAACAACGGTAGTGGAGTTTCGAAAGAAGAATCAGTCCATGCATCAGTTGCCATCCGGTCAAATGGAAAGAGTGAGTTGGTTTTTCTCGGTCACGTCGTCTGTGATTTGTTATTCGAGGACATACGTGAAGTGACTTTTTAACAAAGAGTTAAACATCTTGTTAACTCTATTCAGTAAACCATCGTCATTAAAACAAGCTTCATATATTTTATTTTCTTCAATACTGTAACACCTAGTATTAGTGCTGTTATCAGTAAGCTTCATTTTTCGACAGAACGCATTGAGAAGCTATTCGTACGAAGAGGTACAGACAATACTGCTTTGTAATTGCATTCCGTAAAACAACCTAGGTACAATCAGCTTTCTGCACTAACCACCGATGAAGCTGATACAAATATTGTGTTCCCTGTCGACGTCCAATTAATGTATAGTAAACGTTTAATAGATTCATTTGAATAACGTTCAGTGGATATACCAAACAATGGCAATTTTCTTCACTCAGCACAGAGTTATCTAAACAATCACTAATAAACATACGAGTCGTTTTCCTGGTTTGCTTCGTTTTCCGTCCATGAAAGAATACACCGATGAGGTAAACTGTACATAACTTCAGGTCACCCAAGATAGAGAAGACAATTGTTTTACTTCAACCATGAAAGCGCTAGCCAAAACCGGACTGAAATAGGCTCTCCAGAACGCTTACATCTATTTGCTGAGAAGGTTTGGACAAAAATTACACGACTAGTGGATATCTTACTCACTCAACTGGGATCTGATGGTGTAGAAACGGGATTTCCAATGAACTTACAACAACACTCGGCTCTATGCATTCTGAGAGGTAAAATTTCGACATTTTACATAATTGTTTCTTCATTAAGTGAAAGGCAGTTAACTAAATAATTTGGAGTCACATAGTGATAAGTAATAGTACAAACCTCGCGGACATTAACTGAAAAATAACGAATGACATAGGTTCTCGATCAGTTCGAGATTGAGAAGACTGAACGCGGTCCAAAGTCGAGGTAATTGAAGAATGCCGGAAGAAGAGCATGTTCGACTGTGTGCAAATAATTAACCATACCGGAATCTAGCAGAAAAACTCAACATACATTTAGAGAGATTCAGAAAGGGGGTTGATTGAGCCGCCTAAATATTTCAAACCCGAATAAAATTGGTAACACCTACAGCTAGCTGTCCCAACTAATGAACCGTTTGGGAACGAACAATTAACACAAAGATTCAACCACTGATATACATTACACATGTAATCAGTTCAGTAACGTTTGTCAAAACACAAAAAACCAGTCTTCGATAGAGAAGTTACAGGGTACAAACCAGCCAACTGGAAGAGTCATGATAAATGAACTTACCTATTGCCAACACCCGAGTTCTGTGCTTTCCTCGTTCCTACACCTCACAGTCAGTGTCACGTTTGAACACAAAGCATGTGAAATTTATCGCTAATTTACCACCAGTAATAATGACAATGTGCTCGAGCGACACACTGTGCCAAAACGTTTTCGACTTTTCTGTTCTAATACATCGATGATGTTTAGAATTTATTCTTGAGGGACTGAAAATATGTTGTATTCTAAAGTTCATTAGATTCTCACGCTTTGGGCACAGTGTTCGGTTATAAATATTTTGAGAATACGAAAAAGTTAGATGTTACAACCGTTCATTCTATTCACGAAGTGAGGTTTAAACAACTTGACCAAACCCAGTTGGTTCGGTGCTCTGCCTTCCCGTGAATGCAAAAATTCCTTGATCGGTCTCTATCACCGATTGTGTCAGTTCACCCTGTCTTGTTTACAGCCGTACATGTTACATTACTCGCTGTTTCAGGGTTACTTGAAGGCACAACACTGGAACAAAACAGATTGTAAGAAATCGGGAACTTAGGTACTGAAAATTACTCACCGAAGTATCCATTAAAACAGACGATCATGCTGAAGTTTCGCCTGGAGCTATCCTACATATCGCCTTTTTATGTATGTTGTTCCTTCGATATGACCCTCTCTATCTATAGAGTGATTTCATTTACCTCAGACTGGATCAAATAAACCCTGTTTAAAGTGTTTAACACTGAATGTCACGGTCAAGCAATACGCTTAAACTCCAATGATTACGAATTCTAGTACCGGCTCTCAGAGTTCCAGATGTGAGTTACGCACACCGCAAATAAAATCCGTAAACAGAAGTGTATGATGTAAATTTATTCAGATGAACAGTGGACAACGAAGTTCATTTAGAAAGTCGAAACACTACTCACAATCGTTGATTGGTTTCTTGGAATGCTATGACGCATGTTCTTATACGTTCGAAGGAAAGTACTAGAGGTGTCATTTTTTAAAACCCGCCCCTTGCTACACATTATCGGGGGCAATTACGTTGACCTCCAGGTGATCCGTCCTACAGGCTCCACGTATTTAGAACAGAAGGTTAAATATTACATGAATTGAATTCCACAAACAAAAAGCTGTATAATTTTGTGGTTACTCCTGAATTCATACTGTTCGCTTTGGATAATAAGGATGTTCCTGTGTTTGTAATCCGAAGCCGATCGACTTGCACATCACTCAGTCTTTAATCAGATTAACTGTCTGCGGTTTCTGGACGTTGTTTCTGAATTTTGATGAATTTCAGTAAACACGCATACCAACCGAGTCTTCTGTCTCGTTTCGTATCTTGTGTCAGTTTGGCAAAGATACCTAAGCTCACCAAGGGCCAGCAATTGTATTTATCGTTGATTAACGCGATAAAAATGCACTGGGGAGGTCGACAACTCTGTGACCATAGGTCAGTAAGTTGAGATGCCCAGAATAAGTATTTGTGTGCGTCCCAGTTTTATCTACATGAAGCATGGCGGTCAAGCTTTGGAGAGCTCCAATTGATTCGCTTCATCTGAGGACGGAAAACACTCACACAGGAATTCACGGATGTGCAAATCACGCTTTTATTTACTTAAGTTGAACAATCACAGCTCAGACAGCTATCGAGTACTTACTCTACTAATCTGTGCTGTTACGGTTGAAACAAGACTCTGGCTCAGTCAGCTTAATATTGTAACTGGATGTTTCCGGAGAGCACTGTTGAGTCCTGGTCATTCGCAGTAAGATGAACGTGGTAGTTACTGCTCGCTAGGTCCGGGAAAAGTATCTTCATCATTACCTTACACAGTGTTTCGCAATGCCTTCTAAAATCTGCATCACTTAAGACATTCTACTCTCTTCCAAAGATTCGGAAAGCGCATCTAGAAGGACCATAGGTGGCAGTTAAAAACAAGCACGCCTGTCTACGGTCAGTGATGTTGCCCACGTTGTTGTACGGTAGTGAAAATTGAAAATGTAACTAAATAATATGTGGTGTCTGAGCTCTTTTCATCTGTGTCATCTAAAGCGTACCCTGCCTATAGATAGTCGGATATGGTTCCGGATACGGTTCCGGACGGTGAGGTACTTTGACGAGTAGAATCTGACTGGACAATTGCCATACTGATGCTTGATTAGCTTTGTTAGGTAGGACACATCAGTAACATGGGTGGCGAACGGATCCGGAAGCAGCTGTTTATGGCGGCAACTGACAGAAGCTAAGTGGTGACTTGGTGGTCAGAGGCCATGTTACCAGGGTGTTGGGGCAGTATGTATTTCTCGTGGTAATGTCGATTTTAGATTCTGGAAAGATGCAGCCTTGAACCAGACTGTCTAGATGAAAGCCTTCCGGAAGTATGTACGAAAGTTCAACGGGCAACAGTTGCGTGGTCAAGAGCGTTGTAAGTAAAGGAACGATGAGTGTCACAGGTCACGGCGCCATAGCTTTACGGCACTGGGACGAATTCGCCGGCCATCTTGGATAAGTAGGCCATCGACGTACTCACAGCGCACCGCTAGTGAACAAGTGACGAGTGCGTTATGCACAAGTGGGTCGACTTAATTTTGTACTTTCCTTTAATCAGCAATTTCCATCGTCCGACAAGTCGATCCTTCATATTTTGAGGATTTCAGGTCACAGTAATCTGGTCCCTGTTCTTACCTTAATGCTAACAGTTGATGTTTTGCTTTTAAGTACAAATTTAGATATGTATCTTCTGAAGAAAGACAGTATTGCAATACACGTTCCTGAAAGGCAATTCTTCGTTATTTGTTTAATAGTTTCCTTTTCAGGTTACGTTATATCAATGAAGGTTGATTTTTTTGCTGCTGATAAACAATTGCTTCACTTCCACATCAGCTTATCATCAGGTCAGCCGCCATTCTCCAGTTGAACCGCGAAAACCTATAACAACACACCCTCCTTGTATAACCCCGTATTTACACTGGGTGTAAGATGTGTGAGGAATTGTTCTTAGTGGGACACGGGCCACTTGCAGCGATTATGGACAGGTAGTTATCAATCAAAGCCAGCGAGGCTAGCCATACAGAAACCAGATGATACCAAGCATGTATCCGTGAACTACCTCAACGTTTTTAAACGTCCGGTTGTTTTGCAACTGAAAACATTTCCTTTGCGTTCACATAGCATGCAGTGGGTACAATCTCCGATCATTCTGGACAGAACTACACAAGCCGTGTGTATGTACTCATCAAAAATATCTTTTGTTCGTGATCTCGAAACACGCAAATAAATTGTCCACAACTTACATAAATACGGAATAAATACGGAATTCAACAGAAAGACCTGTTTGAAAGATACCACAAAAATCACTATCGAGGATGAAATTTTCTTGTGCTTAAAGAGCAGAAACTATTGATATACAGATTGTGAATAACACAACGTTATGAGCAAGTTGCAGTACTCTACGTTTCAACCACCTCGGGTGGTCTTTCTCAGGAGTGTTGTAATCTAATTTCGATTGCAACACTTCTGAGGAAAGCCACCCGATGTGGCTGAAACGTAGAGCATTACAACTTGCTCGAAACGTTGTGTTATTCCCAATCTGTTTATCAATAACAAGTTGAACACGACGCCCAACCTACTCAACTTCATTCGTACTAAATTTGGTGCAGCAGAAACTATTTCTTATATTCGCATGCAGTAAACTGGCTTACTGTTAGCTACATTTCAGGCAATTTTACAAGACGGTAATAAGTGCCTGGGCTTATTAGCATTGGGCAAAACAAGGTCGTCGGCATCTTCATAGTCATTTTCGATAAAGCTCTAAGAATAGGTTTATAACTGTTGGGTGGCGGCATGCTGAGACTTTGCTGTTGGTGATATATAACTTTGGTTGTTTCATGTACGCTGTGGTTTTAGTGAATCATTGTTAACCTGAGAGTTCCGACAGAACCGAGTCCCTTTGCGGATGAATATTCAAAGTGGTCAAAAGAATGCTCATTTTTTGGATAGTCCTCGTGGGAGTACGCACCTACAAATCTTCAGAGAATCCAACTTCCCCAACGCAGACAGTGCTTGTCGTCTTATGTCTCATCCGGTTTTACTGAACAAGTGTTACGCATGTTTTTGAAAGGGATTGCCTGAAAAATCTGTAAAATGCGACTGCTGCTATCAGTTGTGGATGGCGTTAAAATTACACCAACCAAATTTTGCCAGTAACCATGCATGTACTTGGGTTATCATCAGGGAACATAATTTGAATCTTCGGTAGACAAGACTTCCTGAATGCCTATCCACGCATTGATATCTGCCGACACACCCAAATCACAGTTTGTGACACAATATTTATACCACTAGTCTATTAATTAATGGCGCTAAACCTCGTAAACTGTGTTCGGACGAGGAAAATAGGTTTTCCAGCGAACGAAGGGAACCATTTGCACGCAAGCAAAAGACCCCTGATGGTGACACCGCCCCACCTGGTTCACACAAGCATGATGAGACTTCGCCAAATTAAGCTACTACAACGAACGTTTATTCTTGGTTTAACGAGCACAAGTGGTTCGTGGAGCCCCACTTGCGTACGGTTCATTATGTGGCTCTGTGAACCGGTTTCGACTGTCGCATTGCTCGTCCTTGGCTGATACTTGACTTTGGCAAAGCTGATATAGACTTCCGGTCAGTGTGCTGTGAATGGGTTGAACAGAGTCGAGCAATCTCCTCTCTTAGACGTATATGCTGTAACTTCTTATAATCTGGCTAACGTGGCACATAGTGAGTGGAGTACTAGGAAAGTGAAACAGCACATTTTTTAAATTCTCATCTGAACTATTTTGCATCCTTAATAAATTCACAGTTCAGTTGAAGAATGTCCTCACCAAATGCTTTACTAACTAAGTCAGAATCCTGATCGTCACGTTGTAGACGAACAATTTAGAAAAAAGCACTGACTGGTAATTTGTTGACGTGATTCTTACGAATCACATTTGATCCTGTTAAACACTGTGGCCACAGTGTGAGGAGTGTCAAATAGCATTTGCCCAAAAAAGGTTCCATTTGCGGTGTTAAATCTATCCTATTACACTCACAGAGTGAACCATTCTAATTGTAGCCGCCGTGGAAAATCGATGTTTGTTGCGCTCTCTTTCGCTGTTTGTTCAACACCTGAAGATCTCGATATTTATTTATCACGAATTCGTTATGCCCAAAGTTTAATAACTGATATGTTTATGACAAAAGGGGTGTACAAATGTAGCCGGACTCTGTCCCATTTTCTATGTAGGCCATAAGTCCATGTAGGCCGTGTCGGCCACTGTTTTATAGACTTATTAAAGCTTGTAAGTTCAACAGTTATCTGGTTCCGCTTTCTTATAATTGGACATATAGCAAGGCTAGTAACTCGAAAAATACCGAACAACTATTACGACGCAGTCATGTTATTAGTGCCTCGAAGTACCAGGCCGAATATTTCTAAACATAATCTGACCTATTTGTGCATTCAGAGGTTCAAACTTTTACAGTATTCAGAGCATCGGCAAACTATCTTAGACCAGTAATACTGTGTTTTTGTTAGCGTAAAGTTAAGGGCCAGCGGTAAATCTGAAATGTAACCTGAAACATCGACCTCACATCTAGAAGTTCTGCTCCGTTTGATTATGGGTTACACAAGTCCTATCTGACGAGGTTAAATGTTTTTAGGCAGATTTTATCGTCATTCTCAGAACCAAAGTACTTAGTTAATGTCAGATAGCACAGTGACTGCGGCCGTCTAAAGGAAATTTTTCGAGCAAACTATTTGAGACAAAAGCAACGTCACATATACAAATGTTATAAGCGTTTGATGAGAAGAACTTGAAATGACTGGAAGCCAAATTACTGCAGTCTGTTCATAACGTTAGTTTACTCTGAAAGCAAACAACGTCATCCATAATTCCAAGACCACTTATTGGAATACAGACTATGCTTAGTGAGGAGATTCTCCGAATGTCTAACAAACATTTATGAGTGCACTAAGCCGAACTCAGTTCTACAGTTGACTAAATTAGCCTGGAAGAGGCAAACGCATTAGAAGCAAAATAGAACAGAAACTGTTCAGTATTTGATGTTAAATTTAGGCTTCAGTTTTAGACCCAGAACGAACAGTGTAACTGTTACAGGCTTATTGTGATGAAATTTAAAGTATATGCCAAGTTTTGTTGCATTTTAATTGATAGGTTTGTCTTCCCAACAATTTAACTTAACAGCAATGGTTTAGACACTCGCTCATCGTCTTTGATATATTTGTGGTATCTTATATCATAAAATAATGTATGGCTATGGCCTTGTTAACAAGACAGTGACTTGAGACCTCTGAGGTTTTGCCTTAATTCTGACATCGGATTGTGGCTATGTATCGAAAAGAATTCAGTTCGATTCCATAGGAACGTTTTCACGAGACCTCGAAGAAAGGTAGGGTCCATTTTAGTAATCCCATCAGACTGATCCATTTTTCCGAAACGTCTCTTCCGAGCACTCGTGCACCCAGTTGACTTAAGGACCAGAGACAATGTACTCCTGGCAAGCGTTTCTCCCCTGACCTTTAGCTTACAATGCCCACAAATGGCGATACAATGTCTTAGAAAGAAATTTCATTTTTCATTCCGTACAACAGAGTAGAGGACAAAGATTGTGGTGTTGTATAACATGGCTTACTCAGAGTCCTCGTGAAGAAGCATTTCTGTCAAATCGCGTCAGGTCTGCTGCGTTTCTTTCTTTTCGACGGTTTGCAACCGATTTGAGGAGGACTTTGTGCTGTAGGTAAAAACAATCTTTCACCAATGACGGTTGTTAGACAGTAGTGCATTTGTATCACAGAGAAGTCTGCAACCGTTTTCCAATCAGTTTTATTATGAACCGTAGTACGAAGGTGGACGAGTTCATACCCCATGAACAGATCACCTTCTGTTGGTCGGTTACTGAACGAAATTTTTTGCGAACAAAATTTTTTCAGTTTAATTATACAACCAGTGCAACCTCTTTCTCCAGGTACTCCATACATGTATTATTCCGATGTAATGAACGCCGTTATAGGGTCCTTGTCTTTGGTTAGCCTTTAGATGCCGTTTCAGCAGCAGGTCATTTGTCTTCTGGATGGCGGCGGTTGTACTCACCTTACGCGCTGCACTGGCTCAGTGTGGAAGAATTCAACACAGCATGCTGTGATTCAGCGCCTTCTGTATGTATAATGTATTAATGGTGCCACATGTGAATCCAAAACGAAGATTGCGGCAAGCAAAACCAGTTCGATTGAGTGTGTACAAGTGGGCAATGCAATTCGTTCCAGTACGCGCAAACGGTGATGGCTGAACAAAGAACCACCAACGGACATGATAAGCCCATGTGGTGTGATATTGTCGTAATCATCTCAACCAAGTGGGACGACGTGAACAGTGGCTAGGTTGTCCCGTTGGACGGTCCTTTGATTGTGTATATCCGCCTTTTCTCATTCGTCCGAAAATCTGTCAAATTGATCAGTAGAATGTTTCGATCTGCTGTAGCTGTTTGTAAGCCTCGTTTTGGCTGATGCAACAATGTCTCAGTGAAGTAACTGTCGCTTTTGCTCACCCCCACTCGGTTCGGAGTCTTGTCAGAAACAGCTGTTGTACAGTACCGATGGTTTCTCTATCAACCACTGTTTCACTGCGCTTGTGCAATACAATTTGTTTGAACCACTTGAGTGGAAAAAATCTATCCCACTCGACAGGGTGACTCAGTTAAAGTGAGTTATGCCTGATCCATAACATTTAGCGTCTGTTGAATGTTTCGCGTTTTGTGGTCGTTTTCTGATTAAGTGCCGGTCTAATTAGCACAATACAGATAACGAATATGGCTATTTTGGATGCGTAACTTTCACTTAACAGCTAGAGCTAACAGACTAGAGATTTCCTGTTCAGTTCTCATCAAAAAAGAGTTTGTGTTGTCGGGTGTGAGTGTTTGGTAGTGAGGTCAGTTTCGTAGTGATCAACCTGGTTGCTTCATGTAAACATGGTCACAGTCAACAACTCGTTTGAAGCATAAATATTCACCATTGCTGGGCTTCAACAAGAACAGCAGTCAATCCAAGGAAGCTGAACAAAGGAAGCTCCGTGTAAGTTCTGTATGGACGTGAAATCTCTGGTGCACCGTGAACACTGTTAGGCTCCAGTTTTACTCTGGTACGCCACACACACGTCCCTTGCCTCATTCTGACCAAGGGGATTCGTGGGTCTCTCACACCGTTCGGTTTGTTATCAACCACCGAATCTTATAATCTAAAAACTGAGGTAGGATTGAAACTTACACGTGAAAATTTTAGGAGATTACGAAAAGCGTAGGAGTGTGTGAAGAATTCTGCAATGAGAATAGAACATTCTGGGGCATGCTGGGTTTGTAAGTTGTCACCTTTTGAAAACCTCCAGAAGTAAATCCGGTAACAGTAGAATTGGACACTATTTTAAAAGTACCGCACTTAAGATGTGCCAGGTTAGACAGATCCGATCAAGCATTATGTGATGTTTGTTGTCTAATGTGTACATTTGCCTCTATCCACGAGAACCTCTTTCTTTTTGTTTGCGGATTCCGGAAGATTCTACCCACCATTGATTGGTATATCAGTGTTTTCACATTTCCACAGTTGTTCCAGTGCGTTCGCACGTTTATCGTTAAACAGATTGAGAATAACACAACGTTTTGAGCAAGTTGTAATACTCTACGTTTCAACCACCTCGGGTGGCCTTCCTAAGGAGTGTTGTGACACGTTTATCTTGGTTGTGCTTCCACTATATATTATGTGAGAAATAGTTAAACCATATGTGCTATGTTAGTCACCCTGGTCTTAAGAGAAGCGTTATTCTCGGAAGATCTGCACGCCACTCAGCGAATACTCTCAGTGTGCGCACTAATTAGCGTTTCGTTCACACTACATACTACTGATTGCGGATAATTTAACGGACAGAGAAGCGACAACAAGCGTATGCCAAGAAAACTATTGCAAGCATTTTTCGACATGGGATCCAGCTAGTTAATATCTCATCTGAGGCAGAATATGACTCACTAAGGGGCTTACAGTGAAAGTCAAAATCCGAAAGCTGACAAAAATGACCGGCTCGTAATAGTGCAGAACATGCACAACCTAATTTACAATCCATTCGGTTGCGATGAAAAAATGTTGACTTGGTTCTTGCCTAAACTGAAAACAAAAAGATTTCTAGCGTGTTTGATCGGATCGATCATCAAGATTTTCTAACCAAGACCAGTACCAATGTAATTCTTCTATGTTACTTAGATGCAACTGATTACCCCAATCTTGATTTGTGGAAAATAACGGTTTCCTCAATCTTTCTTCAATAATAAAAAACGAAAAGTGGAATCGGCCAAATGGTTTAAACTGTGTACTTTCTGGTAGTATTCCCAAAGGTCAGCTGGATACGAATTGCTCGTACACGGGAGACAAAATAGAATACTCAAGGTTGAATAGTGTAGATGTGCGTACGTCAGCAGTATGGAAGATATTTAGACGAATGAATTCAACTGACCGTAATTTCGTCATTTTTATTCGGCTTCAGACTAACGCCTGGAATAAAAACCATGTAAATTGGATTTCGTTTCTTCCTCCATCAGCGGTAGCTGAATTCGTAGCCCCCTTATTCACAGTCGTAAGGTGGAAACACGGTCCCATTCCGAACACACTATGTTATTTTATTAGAATACGAAATTAGCACATTTGCAAGTGTGACAAATTAACACACATGTTAGAGACTGACAGAGCTGTTATACAATCCGGTGCAACATAATTTTCATGGAAGAAGTTTTTACAAAGTGGAAAGAACAGCTTGTGTTTTGGTTCCGCAAAAAAATGGAATTCGACAACTCAGAGAAGCAGTGGATTGAGTCCAAAAGCGTTCTGTAGGAAGATGTGCTGCACACAGTAAAATGCTTTGAACTATAGATTATTGTAAATACTGTCATGTTTGGTTTAGTGTTATGAACAGTCTCCAACAACCGCTCTCTAAAATTGAGTAAATTGTGTTCAAACTAAACTGAACAAGCACTTTTCACCAACGCGCGTCTTACCGTTTCTGTGTTCAGGTTCATCTGGGTCGAGTGACCAATTCAAGTTGGTTGTTCATTTCGGCAGAGTTGCAACCGTGAACTGTATTCTAGAAGAATGCGTTTTCGAAGTGATTGTGTTAGACTTGTTGGTTACTGTGATTCCAGACAACTGTCTGTCCTTCTAGTTCACTCTAATCTGTTTGGGAGCGGTAAAGTTTGTAAAAAATATTTGACCAGGTCGCTACGTTCAAAAGTTTTTGCGAAAATTACAAAGTTTTCTATAAGAAAAAAACACTAAGAGCTGAAAAAGTGGAACACTGGTCAACACTCTGCCACAAAAATTAACATTCTAGGTTTTTGTCTCACTGCAGGTGGCTGCCAAAAGAATTGACCACGCTGGGTCGTGGTAAAGATGCAACTCTGAAAAATTTTACCGGAGACTCAGAACTAGTTTAAAGAAACGTATAAACCTGGTTTAACTCGGCAAAACTGTTGATATCACGAGTAATTATTTGGAATATCTGGTTACTTTTTATTCCATTTGATCTCAACCATTGAAGTTACTACTGATGAGTGAAAACGAGTAAACATTTGATTACAATAAATCGGTCGTACTTAACGTGAGATCACTAGCACCGTATTCAGCCAGGCTGATACGTGAAGGCATGGCCTACGTTTAAGTTCTTGATGAGAAAACTCCTACGCTACCGACGAGGTTTAGTAAGGGTGAACTTCGAACCGAATGCTTTCTATCGGAAGGGCTGACTGAATCATCTGTCTGAATACACACTACCGATTAAATTTAAATTTCCCATCTGTTGTTATAAGGTTATTAATTTAGGAGAAAAACAGAATATGTAAAAGGAATGTGGAAATCTTTTGTTGTGAAATTTGAGCAAGTCCTTTCGTTAGTGTAGCAAACAAGCTTGAGTGATGGATGATGCTAGAATAAATTACTGGTTTATCGATTTATTTATGCATCCAATGTTCATCAACATTTTTCGTGTGCTTGTATTGTGTATGAACGACTGCCCGGTTTGCATTCACGCAAACGTACTCCACGATAACCTCAGGCAGAAGTAGATGTGGAAACACTTATCCCGTGGGAAGAAATGAAGATAATGATCACATTAGTAACAGATGGTGTCTTTTGCCTGACAGATGTAAATCATGAACCAGTGAATGAAATGGATAAACACATTAGCTATAAGAAGTCTGTCAAAACCAAACCGTCGTAATAAATCATCGGGGCCAATCGTTATGCTCACTTTGATCTAATCAGGTCAGCAATGGCGGTGCCTTCGTGTTTCCTCGTTTTTTTCAAAGCAAAGATCGAAGGACCTATCCAGAGACAAATCCTAGATATGCACATCTCACCGCATCATGTTTTTGCACAATGGTTGATGTAGACACTGATAACCATCAAAACACGGCCGATTTTTTCTGTCCACAGGTCGTTTTGGCTTCACAAGTTTAGCTCATCTAGCTGATTGCAACATGCTGAATCCGTGTTCACCAGTTTGTTGGCATAGAAAACGGCGGGGTTTGTTCACAATAAATCGAGAGAAAAATAGAATTGCTGTTTGGTGTTTACGTCGAAAAATTAACAAACATGCTGTGGCTTTTCACGTTCAATGTTCGTTTTTACTTCACTTGGCAATCCCATAGAAATCTTGAAGAACTTGAAGTCGGCGAGCCCATATGGTCAGTCTATGTAAACGTATTCGTAACAAAAAATAGAGGCTCTTGAACGCGGGCACATAAACATATACTCTACTGGTTTAACGTTAACAACATAATTTGAGTGAAACCAGGCAATAAGAATATGATTCACTAAAGCAGAATTTCATTACGTACATTTCGATAAAATCCGCGCGCTTGCTGTGAAAGGTACTAACATAGCATACATCCTGGATTGTATCACACTTAGGCCTTATTTTTCAATCACTCTTTTGCGGGAAAACTTCAGTTGATCAAAACACATGCATCTCTATATATTTGCTCTGAAAGACAAGAAGCGCCTTATCGGTTATATGTTGAATAGTGCACAAAAAGAGCACAATATGTAAACACTACCAAGCGAAATACGGCACATTAATGAAACCGTCAAGAATGACAATTTCGCTGAGAGAAATGTACGAGGACAGATAAGTACGTACACTCATACAATGGATAAAAACCTTATTTTCATATGATTACCGAATAAGAACCAGGCTGCCAAGAAGAAGGTGAGTCGAGGACCGTTGAATGTAAACAGGATTACTCCACCTGTTAAAATGGTTGTCACACCGATCATCATCTTCCGCGTTTCCAACATCAATCCTGTGGATGTTGTAGTTTTCCTGTGTCCCTTTTCATACGGGTCATTGAATAACCAATGAGACCGAAGGACTCGGTGGGCGAATATCTCAGAAGCTCCTTGATCACCACCAGATGTGGTCCATTTCATGCGGGATTCATCTTTAAGCTAATGCTGTTAGTCATAAAATTTCGTTGTACAAAGTTTCACCATAGTTGAAAAGTTGTATCAGGCGGTCTGAGACAGCACAGCACATCAGGATTCACTGAGTAGTGTCACAAACTGATTATTTCATGAAATGAATGCTCAGAGCAAATTCAGAAGATGATCACACCAAAGTGAGCTCAAAAATCGCCTACTGTCCAACGTCGTTCAACCAGTTGAGTAGACAATGCGGTTGTTTTCCAAAGTCCAGAAACTGTCCATTCGTTGCAAATGGGGCTCAAAACATCACTAAAGCATATTTCGCAGTGTAGTGGAATTTCCCGTTAATCATTCGTTCACACGACTGTTTCGCAACAATTTATAAGTTATACTTATTATGATTCCATAGGTCACATTAGCGCAACACAGTTTTTGAATTCGGAACATGACAAACCTACTTCCACAAAATGAACTCGGTCCCTTAGCTTGTTTTACTCCGTTTGTTCCGTTTGCTCGTACCTGGACTTATACTTGTTCTTTCGTTGCACACTTAGTTGGATTTCGAAAAAACTTCACTCTTCTTCGCCTGAAGTAAATCCGAGACTGACTAATCAATTTCTTTTGACACTATACTAAAATGTCCATCCACTTGTCATGACTACTGGTTTGATTTCGTAATTTCTTTTGATTTAACAGTAACAATGTCGGATTAACAAGTAGTCTGTCGATAGGTCTTCTCATGATCAAATGTGACGCATGGTGTATCTCATTTTTATGTACAGTAAATTATACAACTAAGAAATTGAGAGAAACAGAAAGTAGGCAGAACTGACTCCGAAATTTTATAAGTTTTGAGTTCCGCTCAACAAAATGAGAGTACTTCCAATGTGTTTATTCTACGTTACTACTTCAAAGAGATTCCAAATGCTAAACGGAGAAATCCAACGAGGCGGATAATTTGGAAAACACGCTGGAATAAATGACAGCTTTAAGTAACCTCCAACTCCACCGAAATCAACGCATTCAGAACACGGTAGTGGCGAAAGAATGAAAGGCTGTGGACTTTCAAGTGAATTGAGTTTTGATTTAGGTGTTTCAATTATCAAGTGTATACATAAATTTAAGCAAAAGATGTGAAAAACAGCAAAAGTTATACGAAACAAAATGTTGTACAAACGATTCAGACCGAAACAACTGAGCTGTTCACTCTCCATTTGAAGAAGATGGGGCTAATAAACAGCACAATCAAATATGTGGATGTTTGCTCACCTTCACTTGATCAATTACCATGATTTCTGTCAGCTTGTTGAGCACGGTGTCATTATTCTCCGGTTATGTGTAACATCCGCTGTTAGGAAATGTCTTTGATGGGGTTTCGTATTGTGGCCATTGGGATAACAAAGTAAGTACTACATTCTAGCTCGCTACTAACAGATAGTACAGTTGATGTTCTCCAGTTACTCAACTGCACATTTCATAAAATGTCAAGCTGAGTCTGTTTAGTTCGTTCGTAATGATTTCAGTGTAACTGCTGTGCACTGGAGTTTGAACGGCTGATCGATCAAGCTGATGACGGAGTCACTGACTTAAGAGCCGGTCATCTGATGGTGGTTGGATTAGTAGACCAGTTTGCGCTTACGTATCAATAGTCCGCGCATTTCTGTCACAAAATAGATGAATCTAGATCAGTGACAAACCTAGTCCCCTGAAAAATCTGCTTGCGTTCCATATTTCTAGGCCAGTTAGACTGTCTGAAATTGCTTCGGCAGTGCGGGGTCCTGTTATCAGGATAGCCAACGATGAGTTACGTAGTGTGCACAGTACTATCTGAAAAATTTGACTGCGATTGTATTGAAACACACATTTGACTTGAGTGTCGATTATCTTCCTGTCCCTGCCTATAGGCAGTCATCATGTTTTGTCAGTCAAACCTGTACCATTGCAGAAGGTGAAAGGAATTTTACATGTAGATCAGGTCGAATTCCACAGTTTAATTCTGTTATTGAACCAGCATTTTTCAAATTTGACGAATGGAAAACAGAATTCAACAGTGGCTTACGTCATGTTGATAGTTCAGTTGAACCATTCGGTTTCCGTTCGGCAACCCTGCCAACTTTGTTCGCTATTTCGACAAACACCATTTCTCAGCTTCTTCTTAAACGTCGCCCGTCGGTGACAACTTAAGTACTCCATTGTCTCTGAGGCGTGGAATATGGTTTGTGAATGTAATCTAATTGTCTAGAATGTCATTTGTACAAATGTGAAACAATTGGTTCCCTCGAGCAGTTTGAACAAAGCAGATAGAACATGAAAACTGGTAGATGCAAGCATTTCGTATTGACTCATCAGTACCAAACTTACAATAACATGGGTG